>CAUYQU010035486.1:0-11616 GCA_963574635.1 Cheracebus regulus
GTAGGCAAGGACTTCATGACCAAAACACCAAAAGCATTTAAACAAAAGCCAAAATAGACAAATGGGACCTAATCAAACTCCACAGCTTCTGCACGGCAAAAGAAACAGTCATTAGAGTGAATAGGCAACCAACAGAATGGGAAAAAATTTTTGCAGTCTACCCATCTGACAAAGGGCTGATATCCAGAATTTACAAAGAACTAAAACAGATTCACAAGAAAAAAAACAAACAAGCCCATTCAAAAGTGGGTGAAGGCTATGAACAGATACTTTACAAAAGAAGACATACATGAGGCCAATAAGCATATGAAAAAATGCTCATCATCACTGGTCACTAGAGAAATGCAGATCAAGACTACCTTGAGATACCATCTCATGCCAATTAGAATGGCGTTCATTAAAAAATCTAGAGACAACAGATGCTGGAGAGGATGTGGAGAAATTAGGAACACTTTTACACTGTTGGTGGGAGCGTAAATTAGTTCAACCATTGTGGAAGACAGTGTGGTAATTCCTCAAGGACCTAGAAATACAAATTCCATTTGACCCAGCAATCCCATTACTGGGTATATACCCAAAGGATTATAAATCGTTCTACTATAAGGACACATGCACACGAATGTTCATTGCAGCACAGTTTACAATAGCAAGGACCTGGAACCAACCCAAATGCCCATCGATGATAGACTGGACAGGGAATATGTGGCACACATACACTGTGGAATACTATGCAGCCATCAAAAACGATGAGTTTGTGTCCTTTGTAGGGACATGGATGAACCTGGAAACCATCATTCTCAGCAAACTGACACAAGAACAGAAAATCAAACACCACATGTTCTTACTCATAGGTAGGTGTTAAATAATGAGAACACATGGACACAGGGGGGAAATAGAGGAGGGATATCAGGGGGTGGGGAGTTGGGGAGAGATAGCATGGGGAGAAATGCCAGATCTAGGTGAAGGGGAGGAAGGCAGCAAATCACACTGCCATGTGTGTATCTATGCAACAATCTTGCATGTTCTTCACATGTACCCCAAAACCTAAAATGCAATAAAAAATAAAAAATAAAGGAAATTGGGCAGTCCCCTAACCAGAACATATTCAGAATGACTCCCTAATAATTTTTTCTTCACTAGGACATAGCAATGAGCTTTGAAAAAGGGGAGAAAGGATGAAATTATATATGCTAAATAAGCTAATGTAAATAGGATCTATATATACACATATTTACATATGTGTGTGTATATCTATCTATATAAAATATATATGTGTATGTATATATATACTATATATATATATAATATATATATATATATATATATAATATATATATATATATATTTTTTTTTTTCGGAGAGATGAGGTCACACTATAGTGCCCAGGCTGGTCGGGAACTCCCAGGCTTAAGTGATCCTCTCATCTCAGCCTTCCAAAATGTTGGGATTATAGGCATGAGCCCCCACACCTGGCCTATTTACAATTATTATCACCTAATAGTCTGAACTATTTTTAAGTCTGTTTAGTCATAATTTACTTTTTAAAGAAGTAAACTTTCGGGCGGGAGATGGTGGCTCAGGCCTGTGATCAGAGCACTTTGGGATGCTGAGACCAGGAGTATGAGACCAGCCTGGGCAGCATAGCAAACCTCCCATATCTACAGAAAATAAAAAATAGTCATAAAAATTAGTAGAGCATGGTGGCATACATCCATAGTCTTAGCTACTCAGGAGGCTGAGGCAGGAGGATCTCTTGAGCCCAGGTGGTTGAGCTTGCAGTGAGCCATGATCATGTCACTGCACTCCAGCCTGGGCGACAGAGTGAGACTCAGACTCTAAAGATAATAACCATAATAATAAAATAAAATGTGGCTACTAGAAAATTTCAAGTATTGATAACCTGTATGGTTGCACTACACTTCTCTTGGACAGCATTGTGCTAGAGACTAGAGGTAGATTCGAAGATTATTTCATCTATTGCTTAGTCTCAAGAAGCCTATGACATCAATTTTAATTATGCCGAGCCAGGTGCTCTCACCATCTTCTTTAGCTATGGATTATATCACACACCCCAACTACTAACATATGCCATCGGGCTAAAGATGATGTGGATAAGTCAACGCTAATGCAAATCATCATTAAAAAAGGTCAACCCAAAGAAATTTTTTTTTTTTTTGAGATAGTCTTGCTCTGTTGCCCAGGCTGGAGTGCAGTGGTGGGATCTCAGCTCACTGCAACCTCCACCTCCCACATTCAAGCGATTCCCCTCCCACAGCCTCCTCAGTAGTTGGGACTACAGGTGCGCACCACCACAACTGGCTAATTTTTTGTATTTTGTAAAGACGGGGTTTCACCCTATTGGCCAGGATGGTCTCAATGTCCTGACCTCGTGATCCACCTACCTTGGCCTCCCAAAGTACTGGGATTACAGGTGTGAGCCACCACGCCTGGCGGAAACATTTATATTAATGATAGAGTGAAAATATAGTTTTATGTATGACTACTAGTAAATTCTCATTGCTCTTCTTTCTTTTAACACATTTTAACTTTTTCTCCTTTCATCATATTTAATGATTTTCTGCATTGACCAAAGTTTTATATATTTCTTAATTCATTTATTAAGGTTTGAATGTAGGCTTAAAAAAAAGTGTATAGTTATCTGTTGCAGCTTAACAGATTAATTCAAAGCTTAGCATCTTAAAACAACACACATTTATTATCTCACAGTTTCTATGCGTCAGGAATCTGGGTGTGGCTTACGTGGGTTCCTCTGGCCCAGGTTGGCCCACAAGCTGTAATCAAAGCCAGGGCTGCAGTCATCTTAAGGCTTGACCGCAGGAGCATTGCCTTCTAAGCTCTAATATGTGCCTGTTGTCAGGCCTCATGTCCTCCCTGGCTGTTGGCCAGGGACATTGGCTCATTGCCTCATGGATCTTTTATGGGGAAGCTCGAAACATGGTAGCTGACTTCTCTCAGAAGGAGAGAGGGCAAACAAGATGGAACCAACAATCTGACTTTTATTTTTTTAGACAGAGTCTCACTCTGCTGCCCAGGTTGGAGTGCAGAGGCGCCATCTCGGCTCGCTGCAGCCCGGACTTCCCCGGTTCAAGTGAACCTCCCACCTCAGCTTCCCGAGTAGCTGAGACTCCAGGCACATGCCACCAGGCCTGGCTAGTTTATTTGTATTTTCTGTAGAGACAGGGTGTTGCCATGTTGCCCAGGCTCGTTTTTTAGGGTTTTGTTTTGCTTTGTTCTTTTTGTTTTTGTTTTTCTTAGGAGCGGAGGTTTAATAGAAGAAAGAGAAAGGAAAACAGCTCTCTCTTTAGTGAGAGAGAGGGGCTTCTGAGAGGAAAGAACCTGCTTTGTTTCTTTAAGACAAAGTCACACCATTTCCCAGGCTGGAGTGCAGTGATTTGATCATGGCTCACTGCAGCCTTGAATTCCTAGGCTAAAGAGATCCTCCTGCCTTAGCCTCCCAAGCAGCTGGGACTATAGGCTCACATCACCATATCTGGCTAATTTAAAGTTTTTTTTGTAGAGACAGGGTCTGAGTTTGCTACTCAGGCTGGAAGCCACAGTTTTTTGTAACCAAATTGTGAAAATGACATCCTGTCAATTTTGCCACATTCTTTGTGCCAGAAGGGAGTCATTAGGTCATACACTCAAGGGAGGGCATTATACAAAAGCATGAATGCCAGGAGGTGGAGATTCTTAGGACCAGCATAAAGATTGCTAGTTGTGAGCCATTTTAACTTTAACTGAAATCCATTAATAATCCCTTGAATAATTGAGAATGATTCAAGCAGACACAGTCTTTAGTTAATAGGATTCATTTTTGTTAACCATAAATCTGGAGATGCAATGAAATGTTGCTGGTGTATATACTTAATAGCAATCCTAACTGACTGAAGACATTTGGTCATTGTTTACTGGAATGCTGAGATTTTCAGGATTATGTTCATGATTTTTAGGGGGCTAAGGAGAGGAAACAAAATTTATGAAATCTAGTTCCTCCTGTAAAATCATAAAAGTGTCAGTAAAATTCTCTAAAAGATGTATTTTGAAAGTTCATAATCAGAAGTGCTCAGGAATGGCTTTGTTTATAGGCAAGTAAGTCACTGGGCACCCTTGGAGACTTTCTTGTGTTATCGGCAAGTTCTACATTTTCCCATTGCTTTTCCAGAAAACTTGTGCTGCTCTGAGAATATCACCAAATTCCCACTTCAAATTAAAAGCCCTCATATGAAATTGATCCCCATCCTTTCATTTCCCTACCTTCATCTTTCACTGCATCCCAACAGGAGTTTTCTATTTGCCACCTGAACTCAGCTAGTGATCTCTCCCTACAGAGCCATCACCTAGCAATCACTCAAACTGATAATAGATTCTTTATACTGGCTCTATCAAGCCATGTCTTTCCCTTTCCTTCCTTTAAAAGTCACCTTCCAGACTAATTCTAGCAGATTTTTAATCACAGAAATCTAATTAGACTTGCATTAAGATGCACACTAGGCCAGGCATCATGGCTAACGCCTGTAATCTCAGCACTTTGGGAGTCTGGGGGTGGTGGGGGCGGGGGCGAATCACCTGAGGTTGGGAGTTCGAGACCACCCTACTAACATGGAGAAACCTCGTCTCTTTTTTTATATTTTTTATTTACTTATTTTTTATTTTTTTAATTTTATTTTTTATTGCATTTTAGGTTTTGGGGTACATGTGAAGAACATGCAATATTGTTGCATAGGAGGTACACACGTGGCAGTGTGATTTGTTGCCTTCCTCCCCTTCACCTATATCTGGCATTTCTCCCCATGCTATCTATCTCTCCCCAACTCCCCACCCCCCACGGTGCCACCCCAATGTGCCCCAGACCCACCCCCGGGTGGAGTGGTCCCCCCCCGGTGGCCCTGGGTTTTGCTTGTTCCACACTACCCCCGGAGTGGGAACCTGGGGGGTTTCTCTTGTCGTCCCCCCGGCACCCGGGGGGGGCCCCCCACTCGGGTGGTTTTGGTGGGGGCTACTCGGGGGCGGCCCGGGGGGGGGGGGGGTTTGGGGGGGAGATAGCATGGGGAGAAATGCCAGATATAGGTGAAGGGGAGGAAGGCAACAAATTACACTGCCACGTGTGTATCTACGCAACAATATTCTATGTTCTTCACATGTACCCCAAAACCTAAAATGCAATAAAAAAAAAAAAAAAGAGTTTGTTTAGAACATGAATACTACTCTATTACTGTGTGGAGTTGACTGAGTAATCATAAGACCTCAGCTAAGGAAGAGCCCTGTGAAAAACTTTGTAACTAATTAGATTATGATGTTATGAGGGGATTTTAACCTTCAAAATATTCCTTGGAATTTTAATCTTCAGAAGACTACATTGTGTTTGTCCATCTGTTTACAATTTATAAAAATGCTGTGGTATGTGCCTGTGGTCCCAGCTACTTGGGAGGCTGAGGCAGAAGAATCACTTGAACCCAGGAGGCGGAGGTTGCAGTGAGCCGAGACTGTGCCACTGCACTGTAGCCTGGTGACAGAGCAAGACTCCGTCTCAAAAAAAAAAAAAAAAAACCTTGTCTCTATCATTTTATAATCTTTTAAATAATTAACTTGGAAAAAAGGAGAATTTGCTAACTGTGAAAGTAGTATAAACGATTGTGACCCCTGTGATTACTGGTTAAATCTCATTGATCATATTATCTCACAACCAATAAATCCTAATTAAATATTTAGGAGTTAAGATCCTAAATATTTAGGATTTTAAATATTTATATGTTGTTTGTAAAATGTTGATAAATGCAAAGCTTTATACTTTGCATTTATCTTCAGTGAGCTCCTCCTCACTGAGACTTAGCATAATATAAATACATTATTCAATGTCTCTGGAGGAAAAGCTTTTCTAGCATGTAATGTAAATTTTAAGCACAAGAAGCATATATTGTTAAACAATAAACTTTACTTTTAAATTTAATGGAAATATTTGTTAAATGTTATTGTTATCTGCACCTTTTAACCTAAAATGTCTATAACATAATTTAATGATAATACTTATATATTACCCAACATAACAACTTGTAAAATCCTCAAATCAATCTTTCATAATTATCATTATTATCATTTGTTATGATTATTATTCAATGCATGTAATATTATTGTAATTTGATTTTAATTTTAATTTTAGAGTTTAGAGTTTGTTTAATTTACTTTTTTTAACATAAACATTTTTTTGGCCGGGCATGGTGGCTCACCCCTGTAATCCCAGCACTTTGGGAGGGCAAAGCAGGCAGATCATTTGAGGTCAGGAGTTCAAAACTGACCTGGCCAACATGGTGAAACCCCATCTCTACTAAAAATACAAAAATTAGACGGGCATGGTGGTAGGCACCTATAATCCCAGCTACTAGGGAGACTGAGGCAGGAGAATTGCTTGAGCCCAGGAGGCAGAGGTTGCAGTGAGCAGAAATCATGCCTTCGCACTCCAGCCTGGGAGACCGAGCTAGACTTCATCTCAGAAAAAAAAAATTATACATTGTGAAAAATACATAACATAAAATTTACCATGTAAACGATCTTTAAAGTGTATAATTCAGTAGTGTTAAGTTTATTCAAAAATAGCTCTCCAGAACTTTTGGAGTTTTTTGATAACATTATTATAAAGTCAAAACCAGTATCACAACATTATTTTAATTTAGAGGTATATTGAATAGGCTTGTGATTGGTATTGTATATTTCATCAGATATTTAGATTTGTTAAATAGAATCATTTGTAAGGGGAGTTTTTTATACAAGGGCAATTATTGTGTTTTTATCATTTGTCTCTATGAAAAAAGTATGGCTTGAATTTTAGGTCCCACTTCTTTATTTGAGATATTGTTAGTTAACTCTGTTGAGAGATTCACAGTCATAGTTATAGATGAGTACAGTTGCTGCTGCACTACAAATGCTTGAAATGCATGTGATTAAATTACATTCTGTGGCCGGTCTCTGGAGACTCTCTAATCAGTGTATGCCAATAGCAATGACGGAAGACATAAACTGGGCTCTAAAATGATAATAGTATTGGCTGCCTTCATATAGCAGGGTAAATGACTTTAGAGCTTTGACTTCAGCCTTCTTCAACATGAACCAATAAAATTTTTTAAGAGATTTCAGAAAATGAGTGTGTTAGGAAGGATGAATAAATCTTAAATGCCAAATATTCATGACTCAAGAGGCAACTTGAACTAATTAGCATGTCAGCACTAACTCAAGCCAGGAAGTTGAGGATGCTGGTAGCATGAGTTATGCCATCTTTCCCAGATGCAGGTCTCAAGATGGAATGTGCAGGCCCAGCAACAGGCAGCCTGTTCCTTTGGTGTCTTCCTGTAGCTCCTGTTTGGGTCCCTTCTTTTCCTTCTAGCTAGACCTCATTTCTCGTGTCATTACCACCGCCACATTCTTATTAGCTGTCTTGTCAGGTGCTAGAGTCAGATGGGCCTGGGTAATAGTGGGTAAAACTACTGGACTTCCTCAGACCAGTCTCCTCTTCTAAAAAATGTGAAATAATGCCCACTTCATAGGTTTCTTGTTAGGATTAAATGGGATCATCCTTTTATTGCAGGCAGCTCTAGTAGGAAAAAGGTGCACTATTTTTTGACGAATTTTATGCCCTGGAGTAGAACTGTGTGGAAAGGGATTGCTATGCTAAAATCACCAGTAGTGTTTCTGTTTTTCTTTGAGAGACAATTATATTGTTCCTCTGTTTACATAAAGTCTCTATTTACTTTTTGGTTCTATACATGGAAAAGCCAGGACCTATTCTGGAATGGAGATTTTGACATTTGAGGAGCTCAACTGCTCTACATGAGAACACAGTTTAATAGCTGGTTTTCTTTGTAGCATTGCCCCTTTTTCTATTCTATATTTCAACTGGCACATGGTACCTATTGTAGCTACGGGAGAAATAACTACCTTCCCCAGAAAGGAAGCCCCCCACACACTGTGAGTAGCCTGACCGTGTGAAGAGTGGGTGGAATGTCACTCCCACTGTGAGCTGCCTCGTTGGTCCCTCGAGCTCAGTGGCTGAGGAATGAGAACTGGTCAGGGGATTTGGGGGGTTGGAATGGCCCAGGGCAGTCATATCTAGTGCTCAGTATGAGGCACAAATCAAGTTTTTATTTCTGCTTTGTTATCCACGGATTTTAGTAACATTGTGCTGAACGTTAAAGGTTCTAATCAGCTGTGCTTTGTGGGAGGGCCTTGTGTTTGTTTCTATACTGAAAAAATAGGAAAGAAGCTGAGAGGTGATCTGCTTAGGGACAGTTGCAGGTTGCTGAGATAAAAAGAGACAGTACATATTTGTAGAATACACATTCTAGGATTTCCAGAGATATTAGAGTTCCTGAAGTCAAACAATGCAGATTTGGATTATTGCTATTTGGGCATTAAACCAAGTGAAATGTTCCTGTTATTGGTGCAAAACACTATCTGCTTTCAAGTTATCTGTACTTTAAAAAGGTTTTCCTAAGATAGAAGGGGTGGTCTACATCCAAAGAGTGGATCAAAAACCCATTCTTTGTGGGTCAAAACAGGAACCCACACAGTGGTCCCTGTTTTGTTCCAAAAATAAACAGAATCTCAGAGGCCTCTCACCTTCTCAGAAAATCTGGAAGCCATTAAGGTGTTGGATCTGGCCAGGTGCAGTGGCTCACATCTGTAATCCCAGCACTTTGGGATGCCTAGAGGGGCAGATCACCTGAGGTTGGGAGTTCAAGACCAGCCTGACCAACATGGAGAAACCCTGTCTCTACTAAAAATACAAAAATGCGCCAGACATGGTGGCACATGCCTGTAATCACAGCTACTAGGGAGGCTGAGGCTGGAGAATAGCTTGAACCTGGGAGGCAGAGGTTGCAGTGAGCCAAAATCACACCATTGCTCACTACCCTGGGCAACAAGAGCAAAACTCTGTCTCGAGAAAAAAAAAAAAAAAAAGTTGTATCTATTTGTTTGCTGGCTTGATTCCTATGCTTACTTTTTTTCCCAGCTTTTTAGCAAAATTAATAAAATATCTACCTTGGTTTTTGTAATTAACTTTTAAGTTCAGGGGTACATGTGCAGGTTTGTTACATGGATAAACTTCCATCATGGGAGTTTGGCGTACAGATGATTTCATCACCCAGATATTAAGCCTCATACCCATTAGTTATTTTTCATGATACTCTCCCTCCTTCCACCCTTCACCTTCTGATAGGTTCCAGTGTGTGTTAAAACACCTACCTTATAAACATATTGTGCCACTAGATAGAAAATGCATGTGAAGATTATCTCTACATCCCTTATTCTCCCCTATCTGGTGGTGCCCATGACCATTTTAGTGCTCCAGTAACATGTTGTGGGGTAAGTGATACAGGCTATAGAGAAGGAAGATGATGCCAGTGAAGCCGCCAACAGGACTCAAGTCTCCAAAATCTCTGTATGAGGCTCACTGTTACCTTGGGTGTCTTGGGATTACAGTTACAGACAGGGGAGCTAAGTTAAGAACTTCAAGACGAATGGTCCTAGACTTTTCATTTGGATTGTTCCACCATGTTTGTGCCAAATGGAGGAGAATTTCTGACTTGAAGGTCTAAAAGTCATGTGAAGGGAGGTTTACATTGAGTGCACACAGACAACCAGGAGAGTGGCAGCTGAAGAACTAGAAATTGACTCATTGTCAGGATGTGTACACTTTAGAATTGGATTCTAGGGTCAGTTTCTACTTGTATGATATTTTGGAATCTATGTTTGGGTTAATGCAGGAAGAAACTGGACATTCACTTTCTGTCTGAGGCATATCCTATTTCTTTCTTTCTGGATTTTTTAAATAACATTATTTCTCTGCATTAACTTTTAGCTCCATGGGTTTTACTTAAAATAGTTTGTGGAGATACAATGTTTACTGGAACAAAAAACTTGATGTATTTTAAGACAATTAAGGTGCCTGGTTCTTCTGGGTATCAAAAATCAGCTGAAGACTATTGTTATTGGCCAAACTCATTTTCTATTTATAAAATAATGTGGAATGATTTTATTATTATAAGGAAGGTTAGCAGTTTGCCTCCTTAGACAATGAATGTCCAATAACAGTTTATAATCTCTCAAAGTTACTATGGATAATGCAAGGAAGCCCTGGAATGGAAGTGGTGGCCAGTTTACTTGAAAGAAATCTCTTCCTTCCATTTTCTGACTGCCAGGATAATTAAATATAAAACATTTTGTTAGAACTGTAAAAGGTGGCCAGTCGTGGTGGCTCATGCCTGTAATCCCAGCACTTTTGGAGGCCAAGGCAGGTGGATCACAAGGTCGGGAGATCGAGACCATCCTGGCTAACATGGTGAAACCCCAACTCTACCAAAAATACAAAACATTAGACAGGTATGGTGGCACCTGCCTGTAGTCCCAGCTAGTTGGGAGGCAGAGTCAGAAGAATGGCTTGAACCCAGGAGGTGGAAGTTTCAGTGAGCCAAGATCGTGCCACTGAACTCCAGCCTGGGAAAAAAAAAAAAAAACTGAAAAAAAAAAAACAAAAACTAAAAAACTAAAAAAAAAAAACTGTAAAAGGTAGGACTTTATGTTTGTCTTCTAAAAGTTTTATCCATTGACTGACTTAATAATTTTGATATATTGCATGGCATTTTAATTTCAACATTTGGGGAGACAGAATTATCCCTGAAAACACTATTTATTATTTTTGACACACTAAGGATATCTTGCTTTAGAATTCAGAGGAATTCTAATTTCAAACTTTTGCTGGATTTGGGGTAATTGGGCTGTTTACACCATCTCCATGGTGATTTCCAACACATTTCACACTTAATATTAAAAATGAGTGTTTTCTACCACATCTTCCACCAACTCTTTTTCTCTTGCAGAAGCTGTTTTGGGTGATACATAATAACTAAATATATTCATATATATTCCAGCAATTATGTTTACAAACAGATACAATTGCCTGGCAATTTGGTTTGTTATTTCTGGATTAAATCTCACTACATACCATTTTTTTAAAGTATAAATTTAAAGAAAAATTGTCTCACAGATTACCTTCCTTGTTTTAATAATTATGAGTCTTCCTAATCATAATGCATAAGATTCATCATGATATTTATGCCAGTGAATATTGGAAAAAAAATAAGACAATTCTTTAATACTGAGTTATAGTGACAAAAGCAAACATTTAATTAGTGTGTACTATGAGCAAAGTGCTTTAATCCTCACAAGAACACTCTGAGGTAGGTAATATTCTCATTTCAAGTTTACCGATGAGAAGAGTAAATCCCAGATAGGTTAAATAAACTTCCCAGACACATAGCTAATAGGTGATGGATATGAAACTGGTATCCTAATGAGTTTGCTCTCAGAGCCAGTACTCTTAAGCCGTATGTGTTTTATCATTTGGTAATTCTGTATATAGACAGTATTTCTTTCTTAAGTTGGCTGGAAGCTACCTATTAAGAAATAAATCAGGGATGGATCCAAGATGGCCGATTAGGAGCAGCTCAGGATTGCAGCTTCCAGCAAAAGCATGGAGGGTGAGAGGATGCTGCATTTCCAGATGGATTTTTACTGCCCACAGACCAGGAGATTCCCAGGCAGAGG
>CAUYQU010035489.1:0-19388 GCA_963574635.1 Cheracebus regulus
CCTACCTGACACCTTACACTAAAATTAACTCCAGATGGATTAAAGACTTAAACATAAGACCTAACACCATAAAAATCCTAGAAGAAAATCTAGGCAAAACCATTCAGGACATAGGCGTAGACAAGGACTTCATGACCAAAACGCCAAAAGCATTGGCAACAAAAGCCAAAATAGATAAATGGGACCTAATCAAACTTCACCGCTTTTGCACAGCAAAAGCAACAGTCATTAGAGTGAATCAACAACCAATAGAATGGGAAAAAATTTTTACAGTCTACCCATCTGACAAAGGGCTGATATCCAGAATTTACAAAGAACTAAAACAGATGTACAAGAAAAAAACAAACAAGCCCATTCAAAAGTGGGCAAAGGATATGAACAGACACTTTACAAAAGACGACATACATGAGGCCAATAAACATATGAAAAAATGCTCATCATCACTGGTTATTTGAGAAATGCAAATCAAAACTACATTGAGATACCATCTCACGCCAGTTAGAATGGCATTCATTAAAAAAATTAGAGACAGCAGATGCTGGAGAAGATGTGGAGAAATAGGAACACTTTTACACTGTTGGTGGGAGTTTAAACTAGTTCAACCATTGTGGAAGACAGTGTGGTGATTCCTCAAGGACCTGGAAATAGACATTCCATTCGACCCAGCAATCCCATTACTGGGTATATATCCAAAGGATTATAAATCGTTCTACTATAAGGACACATGCACAAGAATGTTCATTGCAGCACAGTTTACAATAGCAAAGACCTGGAACCAACCCAAATGCCCATCAATGATAGACTGGACAGGGAAAATGTGGCACATATACACCATGGAATATCATGCAGCCATGAAAAATGATGAGTTTGTGTCCTTTGTAGGGACATGGATGAACCTGGAAACCATCATTCTCAGCAAACTGACACAAGAACACAAAATCAAACATCGCATGTTCTCACTCATAGGCGGGTGTTGAACAATGAGAGCACATGGACACAGGGAGGGGAGCACTATACGGTGGGGTATGTTGGGGGGAAATAGGGGAGGGACAGTGGGGGGTGGGGAGTTGGGGGGAGATAGCATGGGGAGAAATGCCAGATGTAGGTGAAGGGGAGGAAGGTAACAAATTACACTGCCACGTGTGTACCTATGCAACAATATTGTATGTTCTTCACATGTACCCCAAACCCTAAAATGCAATAAAAAATAAAATTTAAAAAATAAATAAATAAAATACTACCAACACATATTTAACAGTAAATTAAAAGGGTCATTCACCATAATAAAGTTGGATTTGTTCTTGGGATAAAGATATGTTTCAATAAATGTAAATCAATAAAGTAATTCATCATATTAACAGAATAAAGGACAAAAAACACAATCATCTTAAGTACATGAAAAGCATTAGACAAAATTTGTCTTCCTTTTACAATAAAAACACTCAACAAATTAAGTATTGATAAAATGTTTTCTCAACAAAATAAAGACATATATGGAAAGCCTACAGCTAACATCATAGTCAAAGTGAAAGTTGAAGGCTGTTCATTTTACAATTAGGAGAAAGACAAAAATGTCCACTCTCACCACTTACATTCAATATGGTGCTGGAAGTCTTAGCCTGAGCAATTAGGTAGGAAAAAGAAATAAGAGGCATCAAACTAGGGGGGCAGGGGGGCGGGGAAGAAACTATTTCTTCTTACAATGTAATCTTAAATACAGAAAACTCTAAAGACTTGACAAACCTATTGGACTGATAAACACATTCAGTTATCAAGTTTAGTGAAGTTCCAGGATACAAAAATCAACATTAACAAAATCAGTATTGGCAGGGTACAGTGGCTCATACCTGTAATTCCAGAACTTTGGGAGGCCTATGCCAGTGGATTACTTGAGGTCAGGAGTTGGAGACCATCTGGCCAAAATGGTGAAACCTCATTTCTACTGAAAATACAAAATTAATGAGATGTGGTGGCAGCCACCTGTAATCCCAGCTATTTGGGAGGCTGAGGCAGGAAAATCTCTTGAACCTGGGAAGCAGAGGTGGCAGTGAGCCAAGATTGTGCCACTGCACTCCAGCCTGGGTAACAGAGCAGGACTTCCTCTCAGGGAAAAAAAAAAAAAAAAAAAATTAGTATTATGTCTAACAGTAAAGTAGCTGAAAAAAGTAGTAAGAAAATAATAACATTTACAGTAGCATCAAAAAATAAAATATCTAGGAGTAATTTAATCAAAGAGATGAAAGATCTATACACCAAAAACTATTATAAAACATTGATGAAATAAATTTTAGATGACCCAAATAAAAAGAAAGATTTTCTCATATTAGTGGAGTGGAAGAACTGACATTGAAATGTCCTCACTTCTCAAAGTGATCTACAGATTTGGTATAATTTCTATCAAAATTCCAATGTCATTTATCATAGAAGTAGGAAACAAAAACTATTTTGAAATCCAGATGGAACCACAGAGTCTGTTAATAGCCAAGGCAATATGGAATAAAAATAACAAAAGTGAAGGCACCACATTACCTAATTTCAAAATATAATGCAAAGCTGTAATAATCAAAACAACATGACACTGGCATAAAAATAAAATAGACACATCAACCAACGAAATAGGTTAGAGAGCCCAGAAATGCATCCATGCATTTATATTAAGTTGGTTTTCTTTTTACAAAGGCACCCAGAACACACAATAGGAAAACATAGTCTCTTTAATAAGTGCTACTGCAAAACCAGATATCCTCCTGAAAAATATGAGGCTGGACCCTTATTTTGTGTTTTACACAAAAATCAACTCAAAATAGATTAAAGATGTAAGTATAAGACCTGACAATGTACTACTTCTAGAAGAAAACATGAGAGTAAACTCTGCAACGTCAGTATTGACAGTACTTTCTTGGAAATGACTCTAAAAGCACTGGCAAGAAAAGCAAGCATAGGTAAAGGTAATGAAATCAAACTAAAAAGCTTCTGTTGCTACAAAGGAAAAATTAATAGAGTGAATAGAGAACCTAGAGATTGGGAAAAAATATTTATAAATTATACAGCTACTAAGAGGCTAATAGTCAATATATATAAGAAACTCAAACTACTCAATAACAAGAAAACAAATGCCCATACCAAAAATGAGCAAAGGACCTGAATAGATATTTTTCAGCAAAAAAATTACTTACAAATGGCCAACAGTATATGAAAAATACTCAACATCACTCATCATTGGAGAAATACAAATAAAACCACAATAAGATATCACCTGGTAAGTATGCCTATTATTAAAAAGACAAAGACAACAAGAATTAGCAAGGACATGTAGAAAAGGAAATCCTTATACTCTCTTTGTGGGAATGTAAATTAATGCAGCCATTGTGGAAAGCAATATAGAGATACTTCAAAAAATTAAAAATAGAACTACTGTATGATCCAGCAATCTCACTGCTGTGTATACATTCAAAGAAAATAAAATAAATATATCAAAGAGATGCCTGCACTCCCACGTTTACTGCAGCATTACTCACTATAGCTAATATATAAAATTAACTTACATTTTCAACAATGAGTGGTGAATGGACAAGTAAAATCCAGTATATTTGTACAATGCAATACTAGTCTTTAAAAATATAAGGAAGTCCTGTCATTGGTGATAACATGAATGATGCTGCAGGAGATTATGTTAAGTGACATAAGACAGATACAAAAAGGAAAACACTTCATGAGCTCACTTTTATGTGGCATTTAAAAAAGACAAAATAAGCAGAGTGCAGAATAGTGGTTATCAGGAGCTGGGGGGTTGTGGTGTCAGAAAGAAGTTGGTATGTAGTACAAAATTTCAGTTAGACAGAAATAAGTTTATGAGATCTGCATAATGTGATGACTATAGTTAATAACAATGTATTCTACACTTAAAAATTTTTAAGAGAGTAGATTTTTAGTGTTCATCCTCCAAAATTATGTAAGATGATCCATATGTTAATTAGCTTCATTTAGCCCTTCTGTAACATATAAATATGTCATATTGTACACCACAAATATATATAGCTTTTATTTTTCAATTTAAAAAACAAAATGAAAGTGATTTTTAAAAGCATAAATATATAAGGAAGTAGATCACATTAGTGGATTACATGACTCAATATCATTAAAATATCTACCCTTTTGATATTGTTTAATATTATTCTACAGATTCAATACACTTATGGATGGGGAAAGGGGTGATATTAATCAAAGGGTACAACATTTGAGTTAGACAAAAGGAATAAGTTCTAATGATCTATTGTGTAATATGATGACTACTGCACATAATATTTATTGCATGTTTCAAATTTGCTAAAGGAGTAGATTCAAATGTTTTTACCAAAAAGAAATGAAAAGTATGTGAGGTCATGTTATATTAGCCTGATTCAAGAATTCCACAATTTATTCATTCATCATAACATCACATTGTACCCATAAACATATAATTATTGTTTGTCAATTAAAATATAACAAGACTTTTTAAAAAGAAAATACTTGTACTAGTGTTGTCAGTAATGCAGATAACTTATTTGAAATATACGATTGAACATGCCAATTTTTAATTGTAGATAATAAGTTAGAATATGTGTTATAAATGTGAAATACTTGCAACCTGGTAGAACTCTTTGAAAATTTAATTTCTTTTTCTAATAGAAGTGGAGAAATCCTGGTGGATCTAATCTCACCAGAATCTGTATTTCAAATTCCTTATGAGTCTAAAGTTTGTCTCAGACGAGAAACCTCAAAGAAGGAGGAGACTAATAAGAAATATTATTTTTGTATCTGTTGTTTCATGATTCCTCAAGTCATTTAAAATAAACATTTATTGAGCACTCACTACTTGCCAGATACTGTGTTAGTTAGGCTGGAAGAAATGTCTCATTAGTATTCAATATATTCACTATACCCTTATGAGGTAGGTGATATTGTTATATCCATTTTACAAATTAGGAAAATGAGACTCAGAAACAGAAAATCCAAGGAGACTCAAATTAATTACTTGCCTATAGCTTATAAGGGCTTAAGCCAGGATTCAAATCAGGTTTTCTTGTGACCCTGGGTCCTATTTTCTTAAATACCCTAAAGTTTAGCATAGTGTGTGATATTTTATAAAAATAATGAAGATATCTCAGACTCTTTATTAATTCCAAGATCAAAATAGTTTTCAAGATAATTACTCAACTCCTTAGAGCTTTTATCTATTACAGATGTGGTTAATTTTTTCTGTTCATTTCACAATAAATACAGTCAAATGATTTTGTTTGCTCCTGAGAAACTACTATGAAATATTACAGACAAATCTTTTCAGATTTTGTAGGGACAATGAAGTTTTATTTTTTGATTTATTAGATTTACTTTATTTTATTATCCATGCGGCTGCTGCGTGGTTTTAAAGTATAAATCAGCAAGTCCATACCCAAAATGGCCATCACAGACTAAACTGAACATCTATTTGAATACTTCTGCTCCAGATACCTAAAACAATCATGTTACCTTATGCTTTGTAATTAAACCCTAAGCCTGTATTTTTGCTTAAAGTTTCTTCCTTTCTTGGAATCAGACATTTTTGCTGGATACTTTGATAGGGCTATCTTTTTAAGGAGGATTATGGGATGAAAAGACCATCATATTTCCTAACCACATGTATGGTGCAGTAAGGTGAGTAAATATTTATGGGTGAAGAAGTCTTGGAGCTTTATGCATTAGATACATTTTTTATTGCATTGAGGAGTTGATTAGAAGGGCAAGACATTTATATAAAGAAAACACTATAATAAGCACCACTATGACATATCCTTCAACCCTGTAAAGTTTTATTTTGTTAAGAACATTTTAATTCTGAAAATAAGAATTCTGATACTTCATATTTTAGCATCAACTAAAGTATGCTCACTGAGAATATTTTTTCAATGACTGTCTTCTAATATATTGCCTTATCATTTTTTTAGGTATTGAGAAAGGAAAAATGAAATAGTAAAAATTTATCTAGAATAATTTTATCTCATTCAAACCTCTTCATTTTGTGAAACTTGCATTTTAGGAAATATTCATATACTCAAAGAAGCGTGATCTACAAAGTCATCTCGTTGGAACTCGCATGCTTACATGTGGAGCTACCAAATATGCTAAGTTTACTTTCTTGAAAAGAGACCTTGCTCATTACTGTGAGAACACTGTAGTCTCTGGAGTAATGTAAGGAAGAAACTTTTCCATATAGATCAATATCTAATTTATTTGGGTATTAGGCAATATTCAGGTTTAACTTATTGTACCTAAAAAAGGTGAGAGGAATAGTTATATACCATTTTTAAGAATAATATATTTGATCATTTAACCTTTTACTTTTTCAAAGTGTAGGTATAAAAAAACTGGGGAACTATATGGAAAGCATGTCTCAATTGCTTATATCAATAATAATTGATTTTCAGTTTATAGTAATGATAACAATTATTTGCTGCTAGTTATCATTAAATGGATTTTCCATTAATTGTAATAAATATATATGAGTATTTAAATGTTATTCATTATATTTTAATAATAATTTCTTTTTCTAAAAATACATTTTATTTCCTAGAGCAGTTTCAGGTTCACAGGAAAGCTGAGTGGAAAGAAGAGAGCTCCGTTTACCCCTGTCCATATGCATACATATCAACATGGCCACCTGTTAACATTCCACATGAGAGTGGTATGTCAGTTAGAATCCATGATCATACATTGACACATCACTGTCACCTAAAGTCCTTTAGTCCTCTGTTTTACATGAGAATTCATTCTTGGTGTGGTATTTCCTTGAGTCAGGTCAACGTATATTGACATGTATCCAGTAGTAGTTTATAGAACAGTTTGACTGCCCTAAAAATTCTCTCTCCTCTGCCTATGTATTCCTCCTTCACCCTAATTCTTGGTAAGAACTGATCTCTCTACTCTTTCCATACTGTTGCTGTTTCCAGAAAGTCATATAAGTATTGCAGGAATCATACAGTGTTAGCCTTTTCAGATTAGTTTCTTTCCCTTAATAATATGCATTTCAGTTTTCTTTGTATCTTTCCATGACTTGAAATCTCATTTCTTTAGAGTTTTGAATAATATTTCATACAATGGATGTAACAGTTTATTTATCAGTTCACCTACTGAAGGACATCTTGCTTACTCCCAATTTTGGCAATTTTGACTTTTTTGTTTTTAAGACAGAATCTGTCTCTGTCACCCAGGCTGGAATGCAGTGGCACAATCTCGGCTCACTGCAACCTATGCCTCCAAGGTTCAAGTGATTCTCCTGCCTCAGCCTCCTGAGTAGCTGGGACAACAGGTGTGTGCCACCACACTGGCTATTTTTTATATTTTTAGTAGAGACAAGGTTTCACCATATTGGCTAGGCTGGTCTTGAACTCCTGTCCTCCAGTTATCCACCCACCTTGGCCTCTCAGAGTGCTGGGATTACAGGTGTCAACCACCACACCTGACCAAGTTTTGGCAATTATCAATAAAGTTATCATAAACATCCATGTCCAGGTTTTTATATGGATATGACTTTTCAACTAATCTGTGTAAATACCAGGAGAACAACTGCTGAGTGATGTGATAAGATTTCCTTTAGTAACTAACTGCCAAAGTATCTTCCAAAATTATTTTATATTCTAAGCAGCAGTGAGTGAGAGTTCATGTTGCTCCACATCCTTGCCAGCTTTGAGTATTATTTGTGATTTTCCCCAAATATGTGTGTAGGAGTATTCGATTCTAATAGGTATGTAGTGGTACCGGTTTCTAATAGATGTGTGATGATAACATACTCTTTTCTTAAATATTAAAAAATGCTTAATAGATTTTTCTATTTTTAGACAAAGTCTTGCTCTGTCACTCAGACTGGAGTGCAGTGGCATGATCTCCACTCACTGCAACCATGGTTGTAAGTGATTCTCGTGCCTCAGCCTCCCAGCTGGGATTACAGATGTTTGCCACCACACCCAGCTAATTTTTGTATTTTTAGTAGAGACAGGGTTTTACTATGTTGATCAGGCTGGTCTCAAACTCCTGACCTCAGATGATCCGCTCCTCTTGGTCTTCCAAAGTGCTGAGATTACAGGCATGAGCCACCACACCCAGCCTTCTTCTAACTGTTTGGAAATATACAATAGGTTATTGTAAATTATAGTCACCCTACTGATCTAATACTAGGTCAGATTGTTGTCTTAATTTGATATTCCCTAATGTCATATGATGTAATCACCTCTTCATATGCATATTTGCCAGACATATGTCTTCTGTAAGATATCTGTTTAGACATTTTTGCTCATTTTTTAAATTGAGTTGCTAATTTCCTTATTGTTGAGCTTGATAAATTATTTGTATATTTGGATGAAAGTCTTTTATTAAATGTATCTTTTGCAAATATTTTCCTCCATTGTGTGACTGGTCTTTGCACTCTCTTGATATTTGTTTTTGCAGAGTAAAAGTTCTTAATTTCAATGAAGTACAGCCTATCAGTTACTACCTTCACAGATTGTGACTTTGGTGTTGTATCTAAAAAGCATCAAACTCAAGGTCATCTTGATGGTCTCTTATGTTAGCTTCTTGGAATTTATAGTTTTGCATTTTACATTTAGGATTATGACACATTTTGAGTTTTTATATTGTTTTGTTTTTGATGAAAGGCCTACATCCAGTTTTTTCTTTTTGTTTTTCTGTATGTAGATATCCAATTGTTCCAGAACTATTTATTGAAAAGAGTAACCATTTTTTTTCATATTGCTGCCTTTGATATTTTTTAAATTAACTTTTTTTATTGACAAAATATTGTGCATATTTATGGGGTACAATGTTATGTTTTGATATATACAATGTAGAAACATTTAATAAAACTAATATATTCATCACCTTATGTACTTTTTTTTTTTTTGAGACGGAGTCTTACTCTGTCACCTAGGCTGGAGTGCAGTGGCTCAACCTCAGCTCACTGCAGCCTCTGCCTCCTAGGTTCAAGCAATTCTCCTGCCTCAGCCTCCTGAGTACCTGGGGCTACAGGAGTGCACCACCACACCCGGCTAATTTTTTGTATTTTTAGTAGAGACAAGGTTTCACCATATTGTTCAGGCTGGTTTTAAACTCCTAACCTTGTGATCCACCTGCCTTGGTCTCAGGAAGTGCTGGGATTATAGGGTGGAGCTACCGCACCCACCCTATCTACTTATTTGTGGTGATTGGTCTTTGTCAAAAATAAGTTGAGAGAAGGAGGCCAAGATGGTCAACTAGACATAATAGCCAGGAAGAACTTCTCCCTCCAAGACAGATCAAACCATCAAGTAGACAAGCATACTCTGAACAGATCTTCAGAAAGAGGCATTTAGAGTGGAAGGCGGAAAGACTCAGACCCCAGGCAGAAAGAGAAAGAAGCTGAGAACTGTGCATGGGGTTTTAAGCACTAGGGTTCATTTCAGGCCCCAAGTAGCTTCCAGGAAAAAAGTGAGTGAAAAAGGTGGGAAGTGGTCCACACTTCACAGTTATTCCAGAATTCCAGAATTCTGGCCGACAGAATTCCGGAATCCTAGCTGTAGGAGACCCCATATCCCCCATGGACATTAGAAGGTATTTAAATTGAGTGATTGGGAAACACCTCAATCAGATGTAAAAATATATTGTAGTATTATTAACTAAAACATGTGATATTGGTTTAGAAATTGGCTGATAAAACAATGCATGTGATGGAAAGCCCCACGACAACCTAGAATTAGCAAGGAAACTAGAATATGTCATTTTGCATAAGAGAAAATTTTCTAATATAGAAATAAATAACATAAATAATTCACAAGGGAAAAGAAAAATATTAATTAGCACAGATTCAAGAGAAAAGTGAAACAATATGAAAAGTGATAAACAAACATACAAAGAGATATTAGCCCTTAATAGGAATCATGCAGTGCAAATAAAAACTACTTGGATACAGTTTTTAATAACATATCATAGTTGAAAAATTAAAACAAAATGAATAATATTTGTGTGGACAGAAATGTGGGAAAAGAGCAGTCTTCTGGTAGTGTGAATACAAACTCCCCATTAAGTATGCAGCTTCAAAATGTGAAAAAATTAAAAATATGTATATTCCTAAACAGATGTTCTATTTCTAGAAATTCATTTGAGAAGGTAATTGGTCAAGGGTATGAAGATACATTTGCAAAAAAAATTATCACAGGATTATTTAAAACTAAAAATAAAATAAAATAAATAGGGACTAATAAAATATAATATTAAGGTATATAATAGATTGGATTATATAATAGATTGGCATTAAGGCATACAATGGATTAGATTATATAATGGATTGTCAATAACATATATTGTATTGCTATGTATTTCTTAACGACAATAAAATGTAGTAGGACATATTAGCACATGGTGATAAGATTTTTTTAAGAAAAAAAGGCAGGTTACATAGTTAATTAGCATGTGTAATTAATATACATAATTGATATGAATTAAACAACATTAAAATTTTATTTTTTTAGTGAATTATGTGATGTTTTGCTCAATTTAAATTTTTAAATTCATAATTTTTATAATTCAACTTTCATAAGCCATGTTGCATATGATTCAAG
Source organism: Cheracebus regulus (assembly GCA_963574635.1). Taxonomy (NCBI): domain Eukaryota; kingdom Metazoa; phylum Chordata; class Mammalia; order Primates; family Pitheciidae; genus Cheracebus; species Cheracebus regulus. Next base: position 10,605 of record CAUYQU010035489.1, read on the forward strand.
TTCTCATTCAGGGATCTTGGTCTGTATCGGAGGGGTGTCAGTGAAAAAGGCAGCCATTCTCCAAGCAAATTAAAGCATGCACAACACTATATGGCTGCTCATTTAGAAATGAATATTATATAAATTAAGACGACAAATATTTAAAACCAAATCTGTACTGCCAAATCTGAGCCCTACAGTCACTAGGGTAGATAAACATAATTGTAGGCATTGGTTTACAAGGCAGTTACTTTGCACGTGGCCACTGTGGGAAGTGGGCCACCACAAGTAGCAGCAAGTTTACCTATTTAACAATAGAAACTGTCTCAAGAGCAAATACTGATGGGCTAGAGAATTTGTTCATGGTGTTATATTTGGACAGTATTATTTTGCATAAATTATTCTTTATATTGCAGTTTGCATTTTTAAATTTTGTAAAGAATTTTTCTGTTTTAGCACATTAATAGTATTTTCATTTTAATATATATATATTAATGAGGTGGACATTCAATATAAATTCTGAAAATGGAGAAATATAGTCACTTTTAGTGGGGTTCAGAAGCCTGAATATCACTGGGGTTGATACATTTCCATTTATGAAGATGTGCATAAGATATGACAAAACTTCTTGACTGATTAAAGAAGTTATTCATTGTCTTAAAATAACCTGTGAGACAGTCTAAAGAGAAATTTGCAGTAAGACGTATCAACTTTAGAGAATGTTCCACAGGGAGATCAAATAACTGTGAAAGCATACTGACAGATATAGTCCTTTTATCTCAAAATATTGCATTTAACTCAAGTGCTAACAAAACCCATATTCCTGGGATCAGAATTCCTTGTAATTATCAATGTAAATGAGGAGCACATCAACAGATATTGAACTTTGGAATTATTCCAGTTTTAAATAAATGTTCAGTAATACATTTCTTTAGTACAGATTTGATGAAATAAGTAATAACTAATTTGTTTATGTTAATATTTATAAACACTTGTGATAGCCAATGTTAATTTATAATATTGTTCTTTGTACTCTTCCCAAGATATTTATTGCTCTTGTTTATAAGTGAAAATAAAAAAAAAGTTATGATCACTGAATTTAGGTATTTAGAATAAAACTGTTATCTTCAAAAATTATAATTTCAACAAGTTCTTTACAAAATTGCACGTACTTTATCTTTTATCCTGTCTCAAAAAATGATGTTCCCAGACTTAAATTTTATACTTCTTTTTATGGGAACTTGATATTATATTTATTAATACTTTCTGTAATTTCTACAACTATTAACATATTTAACATTTAAAAAACTTATAAATGAAGGAAGAAAAAACCAAAAACCCTCTATTTTTGAAAACCATGATTTCCTGAGACTTCACTGGAAGGTATTTATTGTTAAGCTGCCTTTCCCTATCATTCACTGTTACACTTCATCCCAACAGTTCAAATGTTCTTTTGCCTACCACTCTAAACAATGAACTTCCTCTCATTACTTTTTTCTTGACAGTTCTGCATTATGTGATATGCTTTGTTTCTTCTCTTAAAATCTCCTCCTGCATTGTTTCTGGTAGTACTATCAAAGCAGTGTCATAGAGTGGGTGAGATTTCAGTTTGTGAAGCCTGCTTCTAGCTAAAACTTGTGATGCATTACATAAATTTACATCATATTTTTAAAAAATCTAGAAGGTAAAGATAATATTTCTCATATGGGTTTCTGTCATGACTAAATAATAAAATGTATGAAAATCCTTGTGCAGAAATGAAAACTGAGTAAATGTTTTCTATACATTTATCTATGCTGGTATTTTTTTCATATTACTCTATAGCTCTTTCTTTGCCTCCCTTGATTGCCTGTCTCTTTCCTGCTGTCCCTGCATTAAAGAAATCTTATGAGGTTTACTTCCTTACATTTTTTATTTTTTCAATGTAACTTCTTATTCTACAAGCTTAAACATTAATCAGTGTATTTTGTCAGTATTTCTACCTTTGGTATGCCAGCTATTTTCTAGGCCTAAATTTTTATTGTCTTCAAAACAATTCCACTTTTGAAGGACATATTTTTTCAAAGAGATTCTCTGGCTGTATGTATACACATAACCACTGTCATTTAGAAGTGCCAGCCTAGTGCAATTGAGTTTGGCTACCACTTGCCTAATCATGAAGACATCTAATATATAAAAAAAGTGGTGCTCAAATTCAATTACATGTAAAATTGAAACACAGTTACTTTTAAAGTATATTTACATATAATGTATATTAATGCAAATTACATTGGTGGGAAAGTAGAAATAACTGGAGAAGTAGAAATAATCTGGTGCTGTGATCAGCTGAAGTGTGCAAAGCAGTTTTGCCTAATTTTCATCATCTAATGAGAGCCAGTACTTGACCTATAATTATATAATTAAAAATGGTTTTATATTTCAGATTTAGATTAGATTAAGCTAAATCTACTCTAAAAGATTAGAGCACATCTAATCTTTGATTATGTTTTATTACCATGTTTCATTGAGTACAAGATTTTACACTGTTAAGGAAAAATAAGTTGTGAAGATTGAAAATAGTGGCTATTAATAAAAATAATAAATTTATTTAGTTAGTTAATTATTTATTTTAATGGGCTTGTGACACAAGATACAGCTCAAGGAGTTAATACTATAAATTGTGTGGTTCTCATTCAGTAAAATTTTCTTTAGGCAAAACTATACTTGAGCTTGACAATGCAGAAAGGACATGTATGTTGAAAAAATAGGTTAAAACAAAAGCCACATATACTACTAGTATTCTATTTTTAAACTAAGAAGGTAAAATAATTTCAGTAACTATTTTTCCTAACTCTTCTCAACTATAAGGTAGAGAACACACTGATTCAAAGCTCATGAATATATAAAATAAAATATTCTTTAAAAATACTTTAAAATTCTTGCACATTTTTAAAATGTTTACTAAATTTATGCACATATCACAGTGTAAACTATTTTTGAATGCAGAAATGATTCCTAAAACCACTAACATATGACATATGAAAATTCACTTTATTTCCTACTTTGGCATAATAAACTCTTCATAAATGTTGAGAGTATTATTCAACATTTAGGAATACAACAATGTATTTTCCTACAGAATGGAGCACTCTGAGCTTTAGAAATATCATGAGGAAGATGCAGGAAGATATGATTACATCAAAATGAGTAGAGAGAAAAAAAATTGTGTGTGTGTGTGTGTGTGTGTGTGTGTGTGTGTGTGTGTGTATTAGGTTGAGAAAGAGAGAGATAATGAGGAGAATTAGATTTTCTACAGCTACATATATGAAAGACTGCTGCAATCCCCCAAGTAAGAACACAATTTATACAATTTATTTATTTTTTTCTGAGAGTATATGTTGTGGTGGTGAAATATATGGGCATCAATAGATTTGTAGATTGGTACTATGATGTAATTAATCACAGAAAGTTTATAAGAAACAAGGTGTTGGGTAGTTGGAGAATAAGGGTACTCTGTCATTTTGTGAGAAATGAAAATGTATCTTTTCTTGCATCAAGCTCGCTCTAATGCTGAGGAAAGTACCACTAAGACTTTATCAACTGCATGCTGTCAGGTTAATGAAGTGCAGAAAGCAGATTTAGTTCAGTTTGTAGTTTATTTTATCCATGATGCCAAAATCTATATTGGCAAATACATAAACAGTATGGCCTTATTTGAAAATGTTGGACTTAAATTGAAGTTTGTAATAATTTTATTTTCATATTTCAGACGGCAAAGTAAGTGTGGTACATAGTACTAAGAAATCTGAGTTTATATATAATTGTGGCCCCTCTGTGTTTTTCTTTTTCTTTCCTTTTCTTTTCTTTTGCCAGAATTATTGAGAAGGAATCATGCCCCAGAAGTCTGAAATAAGTCTGTGTCACTCCTACAGAAAGAGCCTTAAGCCTGAAGCAACAGAGTTACAAAAAATATGAAGAAATAATCCAAATTTAAAACATTTTAAGTATCATCAAAAGAACAACAATCATATAAATAAAAAGTTAAATATTATCCCAAATAATTTAGCACTTTACAACCACAAAGACAAAGACTACTGGACCACTCCTTTAGCCTGAAACAGATGAAATATTAAGAAGTATCGAGGTTAACAAACTTCAGATATGAAATCTACTTCTGACACTTGAACATGTCTTGTAGCCTGAGTTTTTAATGGGTTGTTCAAAAATTGATTACATTAACATAATCACTAATAGCACTTATTAAAATATACGAAAAAGAATATATGCACTAAATATACAGAATACAAAATGTATGAATATTCATGTTCCCAACAACCATATTGTGTTAGTCCAATTTTAATTGCTATAAAGTAATATCTGAGACTGGATAATTTATGAAGAAAAGATATTTATTAGGTTCATGGTTCTGCAGGCTGTGCAAACATGGCACCAGCATCTGCTCGGCTTCTGGTGAGACCTCAGAGGCTTTTATTCGTGGCAGAAGGTGAAGCGAGAGGAAGCATGCCACATGGAGAGAGAGGGAGCAAGAGAGATGCCAGGATCTTTTTAACAACCAGTTCTCATTGCAAGAGAAGGATTATACACTCACACCAAGCGATTCACAAGAGTTCCATCCTGATTACCAAGCACCTCTCAACAGGTGTTTGGGGATTACATTTCAACACGAAATTTGGAAGGGACAAACATTTAAACTATGTGACATGTTAACAAAATACTGTATATATATTGAAAGCCCTATTTTGCCCTTGTGTATTGCATTTCTCTTCATTAGGCACAGAGATCACTATTATTTCTGTAAATTGTGTATCTTTTTTATTTTGTACTTTATTTTCCTTACAAAAATAAATTCTACTGTATATAATTTCCAATTTTTAACCAGTTTATATTTCACTTATTTTTATTTTGATTTTTATCACAAAAATATCATACTTTATTGTATACTTCTCCTGTTCATGTATATTTAGGTTATTTCTAGTCTAAGGCTTTTATAAACAATATTCCTGTAAATGTCCAAGTATATGCTCATGTGCAAGAATTTGTTCATTTTCATCTTTCCTTCAGAATTTTTAGGTATACTCTTATTATAAATTCTTTTATCAAAACTTCCATTCTTATTTTTTTCTTTCTTTATTTTACTTTATTTATTTATTTTTTCTTTTTTTGAGGCAGAGTTTCACTCTTGTTTTCCAGGCTGGAGTACAATGGCATTATCTCAGCTCACCACAACCTCGTCCCCCTGGTTCAAGAAATTCTCCTGCCTCAGTTTCCCAAGTAGCTGAGATTGCACCATGTTGGTCAGGCTCGCCTAGAACTCTCAACCTCAGGTGATCCGCCCACCTCAGCTCCCCAAAGTGCTGGAATTATAGGTGTGAGCCACCGTGCCTGACCTCTTTATTTTTTAATCTATATTTCAGTTTTGCTGGTTGCAATACTTCCTGATTACATATTAGAAAATGTATTTCTTTTGTTTGGTGGATCCAAGATGGACAAATAGGATCAGCTCTAGAGTGCAGTTCCCAGCAAGAACAACGCAGAGGGTGAGTGATCACTGTATATCCAAATGAGTTATTACTGTCCACAGACCAGGAGATTCCCAGGCTGAAAATACCATGAGTTTCTAGCATGGCTGCTTCAGCTGGCACAGTGAGTCTTCGCACAAAAACTCACACAAATCTGAGTGGCCATTTCAACTGGTTCCTGGAATGCCTGGGAGACAGAGCCACCCATTCAACTGAAAAAAAGAGGGTTGAAACAGGGAGCTGGGTGATCTGGCTCTGTAGGTCCCACCTCCACAAAGACCAGCAATATGAAACTCTCTGGATTGAGAGTTTCACAGCAAGTGCAGCTGGACCTGGGATGGTCCAGCTCTGTGGGGGGAATGGCGTCCATCATTACTGAGGCAGTCCACCATTACAAAGGCAGACTGCCATTACTGAGGCAGTTCTAAGTATACCTCTACAAACAAAACCACAAGAAAATTCACACAGCAGCTAGGCAGAGCCTATGGCAGCATAGCAATGCCTCTTCTGGCAGACTGTGACTAGGCTACCTCCGTGATGGGCAAAGATTAGAGAAAAAAAGAGTAAAAAGAAATGAACAAAGCCTCCAAAAAATATGGGATTATGTGAAAAGAACTAATCTACATTTGATAGGTGTACCTGAATGTAACAGAGGGAATAAATCCAAGAACTTCCCCAACCTAGCAAGGCAGGCCAATATTCAAGTCCAGTAAATATAGAGAACATGACAAAGATATTCCTCAAGAAGAGCAACTCCAAGGCACATAATCGTCAGATTCACCAGGGTTGAAATGAAGGAAAAAAATGATAAGGGCAGCCAGAGAGAAAGGTCAGGTTACCCACAAAGGGAAGCCCATGAGACTCACAGCAGATCACTTGACAGAAACCCTACAAGCCAGAAGAGAGTGGGAGCCAATATTCAACATCCTTAAAGAAAATAACTTTCAAACCAGAATTCATATCCAGCCAAACTAAGCTTCATAAGCGAAGGAGAAATAAAATCCTTTATAAACAAGCAATTGCTGAGAAATTTCATCACAACCAGGCCAGCCTTAGAAGAGCTCCTGAAAGAAGCACTAAACATAGAATGGAACAATCAGTACCAGCCACTCCAAAAACCTACCAAATAGTAAAGAGCATCCACACAATGAAGAAACTGCATCAACTAATGGGCAAAACAACCAGCTAGCAACAAAATGGCAGGATCAAATTCACTCATAACAATATTAACCTTAAATGTAAATGGGCTAAATGTCCCAATCAAAAGATACAGACTGGCAAATTGGATAAAAAGTCAAAATCCATTGGTGTGATGTATCCAGGAAACCCATCTCACATGCAATGACACACATAGGCTCAATTAAAGAGATGAAGGAAGATTTATCAAGCAAATTGAGAGCAAAAAAAAAAAAAAAAAAAAGCAGGAGTTGCAATCCTAGTCTCTCATAAAATAGACTTTAAATCAACAAAAATCAAAAGAGAATAAGACAGGCATTACATAATGGTAAAAGGATGAATCCAGCAAGAAGAGCTAATGATCCTAAATATATATGCACCCAATACTGGAGCACCGAGATACATAAAGCAAGTTCTTAACAACCTACAAAGAGACTTAGACCAATAACAATGGCTGAAGTTGAGGCAGCAATTAATAGCTTTAACAAAAAATAGCCCAGGTCCAGATGGGTTCACAGCTAAATTCTGCCAGACATAGAAAGAGGAGATGGTACCACTCCTTCTGAAACTATTCCAAACAATCTAAAAAGAGAGAATCCTTCCCAAATCATTTTATGAGACCAACATCATCCTGATACCAAAACCTGGCAGAGACTCAACAAGGAAAGAAAACTTCTATCCAATATCCATGATGAACACAGATGCAAAAATCTTCAATAAAATACTGGCAAACCAACTGCAACAGCACATCAAAAAGCTTATCCACCATGATCAAGTGGGCTTCATCCCAGGGATGCAAGGCTGGTTCAACATATGCAAGTCTATACACGTAATTCACCACATAAATAGAACCAAAGACAAAAACCACATGATTATCTCAATAGATGCGAGAAGACCTTCAACAAAATTCAACAGCCCTTTATGCTAAAAACTCTCAATAAAATAGGTATCCACAAAACGTCCTCAAAATCATGTAAGCTATTTACAACAAAACCACAACCAATATAACACTGAATGGGCAAAAACTGGAAGCATTCCCTTTGAAATCTGACACTAGACAAGGATGCCCTCTCACCACTCCTATTCAATATAGCATTGGAAGTTCTAGCCAGAGCAATCAGGCAAGAAAAAAGAAATAAAAGGTATTCAATTAGGAAAGGAGGATGTCAAATTGTGTCTATTTGCAGATGACATGATTGTATATTTAGAAGACCATCTTCTCAGCCCAAGATCTCCTTAAACTGATAAGCAACTTCAGCAAATTCTCAGGATACAAAATCAATGTGCATAAATCACAAGCATTCCTATACATCAATAAGAGACAAGGGAAGCCAAATCAAGAACAAACTGCCATTCACAATTGCTACAAAGAAACTAAAATACCTAGGAATACAACTAACAAAGGATGTAAAGGACCTCTTCAAAGAGAACTACAAACCACTGCTCAAGGAAATAAGAGAGGACACAAACAGATGGAAAAACATTCCATGCTCATGGTTAGGAAGAATCAATATTGTGAAAATGGCCATACTGCCTAAAGTAATTTGTAGATTCAATATTATCCGCATCAAGCTACCTATGATCCTCTTCACAGAACTGGGAAAAACCACCTTAAACTTCATATGGAACCAAAAGAGAGCCTGCATAGCCAAGTCAATTCTAAGTAAAAAGAACAAAGCTGGAGGCATCACCCTACCTGACTTCAAACTATACTACAAAGCTACAGTAATCAAGACAGCATGGTACTGGTACCAAAACAGAGATATAGGCCAATGGAACAGAACAGAGGCCTCAGAGGCAACACCACACATCTACAACCCTCTGATCTTTGACAAAGCTGACAAAAACAAGCAATGGGGAAAGGAGTCCATTTAATAAATGGTGTTGGGAAAACTGGCTAGCCATGTGCAGAAAACAGAAACTGGACCCCTTCCTGACACCTTACACTAAAATTAACTCCAGATGGTTTAAAGACTTAAACATAAGACCTAACACCATAAAAACCCTAGAAGAAAACCTAGGCAATACCATTCAGGACACAGGCATAGGCAAGGACTTCATGACTAAAACACCAAAAACATTGGCAACAAAAGCCAAAATATACAAATGG
>CAUYQU010035491.1:0-49433 GCA_963574635.1 Cheracebus regulus
TGCCTAGGTACATACATGCCATGGTGGTTTGCTGTCTCCATAGCCCCCCACCATTGCCTACATCAGATATTTCTCCCAGTGTTATCCCTCCCCATCCTCCTTGCCCCCAACTGTCCCTCCCCTCTCCTCCCCTCCACCCCACACCTAGCGCAGTGAGTGTTGTTCCCTTCCCTGTGCCCAGGTGTTCTCATTGTTCATCACTGCCTATGAGTGAGAACATGCGGTGTTTGGTTTTCTGTTCTTGTGTCAGTTTGCTGAGAATGATGGTTTCCAGGTTTATCCATGTCCCTACAAAGGACACCAACTCATCGTTTTTTTATGGCTGTGTAGTATTCCATGGTGTATGTGTGCCACATTTTCTTTGTCCAGTCTATTATAGATGGGCATTTGGGTTGATCCCAGGTCTTTGCTATTATAAATAGTGTTGCAGTGAACATATATGTGCATGTGTCTTTATAATAGAACGATTTATAATCCTTTGGATATATACCCAGTAATGGGATTGCTAGGTCAAATGGAAGTTCTATTTCTAGATCCTTCAGGAATCACCACATTGTCTTCCATAATGGTTGAACTAATTTACACTCCCACCAACAGTGTAAAAGTGTTCCTTTTTCTCCGCATCCTCTCCAGCATCTGTTCTCTCCAGATTTTTTAATGATCACCATTCTAACTGGCGTGAGATGATATCTCAATGTGGTTTTGATTTGCCTTTCTCTAGTGACCAATGATGAGCATCTTTTCATGTTTGTTGGCCTCATATATGTCTTCTTTTGAAAAGTGTCTGTTCATATCCTTCACCCACTTTTGAATGGGTTTGTTAGTTTTCTTCCTGTAAACCTGCTTTAGTTCTTTATAAATTCTGGATATTAGCCCTTTGTCAGATGGGTAGATGGCAAAAAATTTTTTCCCATTCTGTTGGTTGCTGGTTCACTCTAATGATTGTTTCTTTTGCTGTGCAGAAGCTCTTAAGTTTAATTAGATCCTGTTTGTCTATTTTAGCTTTTGTTGCCAATGCTTTTAGTGTTTTAGTCATGAAGTCCTTGCCTGTGCCTATGTCCTGCATGGTGTTGCCTAGGTTTTCTTCTAGTGTTTTTATGGTGTTAGTTCTTATGTTTAAATCTTTAATCCCTCCGGAGTTAATTTTAGTGTAAGGTGTCAGGAAGAGGTCCAGTTTCAGCTTCCTGCATTTGGCTAGCCAGTTTTCCTAACACCATTTATTAAACAGGGAATCCTTTCCCCATTGCTTTGTTTTTGTCTGGTTTGTTAAAGATCAGATGGTTGTAGGTATGTGGTGTTGCTTCTGAGGCCTCTGTTCTGCTCCATTGGTCTATATCTATGTTTTGGTACCAGTACCATGTTGTTTTGATTACTGTAGCCTTGTACTATAGTTTGAAGTCAGGTAGAATGATGCCTCCAGTTTCGTTCTTTTTGCTTAGGATTGTTTTGGCTATGCAGGCTCTCTTTTGGTTCCATATGAAGTTTAAAGTGGTTTTTTCCAGTTCTGTGAAGAAGGTCAATGGTAGCTTGATGGGGATAGCATTGAACCTATAAACTACTTTGGGCAGTATGGCCATTTTCACAATATTGATTCTTCCTAACCATGAGCATGGAATGTTTTTCCATCTGTTTGTGTCCTCTCTTATTTCCTTGATCAGTGGTTTGTAGTTCTCCTTGAAGAGATTTTTACATCCTTTGTTAGTTGTATTCCTGGGTATTTTATTCTCTTTGTAGCAATTGTAGATGGGAGTTTGCTCATGATTTGGCTCTCTGTCTGTTCTTGGTGTATTGAATGCTTGTGATTTCTGCACAATTATTTTGTATCCTGAGACTTTGCTGAAGTTGCTTATCGGCTTAAGGAGGTTTGGGGCTGAGATGATGGGATCTTCTAAATATATGATCATGTCATTGCAAATAAGGACAATTTGAATTCTTCTTTTCCTAATTGAATGCCCTTTATTTCTTTTTGTTGCCTAATTGCTCTGGCTAGAACTTCCAATACTATATTGAATAGGAGTGGTGATAGAGGGCATCCTTGTCTACTAGTTTTTAAAGGGAATGCTTCTAGTTTTCGCCCATTGAGTATGATATTGGCTGCGGGTTTGTTGTGAATAACTTTTATTATTTTGAGATACCTTCCATGGATACCTAGTTTATTGAGAGTTTTTAGCATAAAGGGCTACTGAATTTTGTCGAAGGCCTTCTCTGCATCTATTGAGATAATCATGTGGTTTTTGTCTTTGGTTCTGTTTATGTGGTGAATTACGTTTATATATTTGTGTATGTTGAACTAGCCTTGCATCCCTGGGATGAAGCCTACTTGATCGTGGTGGATAAGCTTTTTGATGTGCTGTTGGATTCTGTTTGCCAGTATTTTATTGAAGATTTTTATATCAATGTTCATCATGGATACTGGTCTATAGTTTTCTTTTTTAGTTGTGTCTCTGCCAGGTTTTGGTATCAGGATGATGTTGGTCTCATAGAAAGAGTCAGGGAGGATTCCCTCTTTTTGTACTGTTTGGAATAGTTTCAACAGGAATGGTACCAGCTCCTCTTTGTACTTCTGGTAGAATTCAGCTGTGAACCCATCTGGACCTGGACTTTTTTTGGTCGGTAGGCTATTAATTGCTGCCTTGACTTCAGACCTTGTTATTGGTCTATTCAGGGTTTCAACTTCTTCCTGGCTTAGTCTTGGGAGTGTGCAAGTGTCCAGGAATTTATCTATTTCTTCCAGATTTACTGGTTTATGTGCATAGAGTTGTTTGTGGTAATCTCTGATGGTAGTTTGTATTTCTGAGGAATCAGTGTTGCTATCCTCTTTATCATTTATTATTGCATCTATTTGACTCTTATCTCTTTTCTTTTTTTATTGGTCCAGCTAGCAGTCTATTTTGTTGTTCTTTTCAAAAAACCAGCTCCTGGATTTATTGATTTTTTGAAGGGTTTTTTGTGTCTCTATCTCCTTCAGTTCTGCTCTGATCTTAGTTGTTTCTTGTCGTCTGCTAGCTTTTGAGGTTTTTTGATCCTCCTCCTCTAGCTTTTTCAATTTTGATGATAGGGTATCAATTTTAGATCTTTCCTTCTTATGTGGGCATTTATTGCTATACATTTCCCTTTTGACACTGCTTTAAATGTGTCCCATAGATTCTGGTACATTGTGTCTTCATTCTCGTTGGTTTCAAAGAACATTTTTATTTCTATCTTCATTTCATTGTTTATGCATTTGTCATTCAGGAGCAAATTGTTCAGTTTCCATGTGATTGTGAGGTTTTGAGTGCTTCTCTTAATCCTGAGTTCTAATTTGATCGCACTGTGGTCTGAGAAACTGTTATGATTTCCGTTCTTTTGCATTTGTTAAGGAGTGATTTACTTCCAATTATGTGGTCAATTTTAGAGTAACTGCAATGTGGTGCTGAGAAGAATGTGTATTCTGGGATTTGGGGTGGAGAGTTCTGTAAATGTCTATTAGGCCTGCTTGATCCAAATCTGTGTTCAAGTCCTGGATATCCCTGTTAAATTTCTGTCTCATTGATCTGTCCAATATTGTCAGTGGGGTGTTATAGTCTCCCACTATTACTGTGTGGGAGTCTAAGTCTCTTTGTAGGTCATTAAGAACTTGCTTTAGGCATCTGGGTGCTCCTGCATTGGGTGTGTATATATTTAGGATCATTAGCTCTTCTTGTTGCATTGGTCCTTTTATTATTACATAATGCCCTTCATTGTCTCTTTTGATCTTTATTGGTTTAAAGTCTATTTTATCAGAGACTAGGATTGCTACCCCTGCTTATGTTTTGCTCTCCATTTGCTTGGTAAATCTTTTTCCATCCCTTTGAGTCTATGTGAGTCTTGGCACGTGAGATGGGTCTCCTGAATACAGCACGTCAATGAGTCTTGACATTTTATCCAGTTTGCCAGTCTGTATCTTTTGATTGGGGCATTTAGGCCATTTCCATTCAACATTAATATTGTTATGTTTGAATTTGATCCTGCCATTTTGTTACTGGCTGGTTGTTTTGCCCATTAGTTGACATGGTTTCTTCATTGTGTCATTGTTCTTTACCATTTGGTACATTTTTGCAGTAGCTGGTACTGGTTGTTCCTTTCCATGTTTAATACTTCCTTCAGGAGCTCTTATAAGGCAGGTTTTGTAGCGACAAAACCTCTCATCAATTGCCTGTTCATATAGGATTTTATTTCTCCTTTACATATAAAGCTTAGTTTGGCTGGATATGAAATTCTGGGTTGAAAGTTCTTTTCTTTAAGGATGTTGAATATTGGCCCCCTCTCCCTTCTAGCTTGAATATTGGCCCCCACTCCCAAAATGCCATGGGATTACAGGCATGACCAAACATGCCAGATCCTTAAAAATAATCTAAATTTGTTTTCCTAGTGTCCTTTGAAACTAGGGTTCAGGCATGTGACTTAGGCTCTGCCATTGGTTATATCCATGTCAAACTCTGGCTCTGGTTCCAAAGTTATAACAAGGCAGGGGTGTGGAGCTCTCTAGGTACCGAAGGCAGTAGTTATAGTGGCAGGGTGAGTGAAGTTCCTTATGTAAAAGTGGAGGGGGCCAATGGAAGTGTCTAGAACTCAGGGTCACTCCCAATGGTTCCCTCATCAGCTCAGTTCTGCAGTGTAGGTTTGGGGATGGCTCCTGAAAGCTATACTTCAAACCTCGTTCACCATACTGTGGTAACTCAAAGAGTTAATCAATATCCTTAAGATAAACAGACAAGCCACAAAGAAACAAACAAAAAGTCCCTCCTTTTCTCATTGACCATGTAGAGTCAGCTTTGCGGTACGAGTTTTCAAGGAAGGGGTTCATTGTGTTGACATCCAGTCAAGCAATAGACATGTATTTTATATGTTAGATCCTAGTTGACAGAGATTGCTTTCCATTCAGGAAAAAAATTGTAAAGCCTTTGCTTTTGCGCTGAGGCAGGAATTACTTTCCCTTTGCATAGGTATAAGCCGCACGGGAGCCTATAGATAAGAAAACATTTCCTCAGCCAGGCTCGGTGGCTCACGCCTGTAATCCCAGCTCCTCAGGAAGCTGAGGCAGGAGAATCACTTGAGACCAGGAGTTTGAGACTGGCCTGGACAACACAGCAAGACCCTATCTCTAAAAAGAGAAACCGCCAGGCAAGGTGGTGGTGCATGGCTGTAGTCCCAGCGACTTGGGAGGCCAAGGCAAGAGGATTGCTTGATCCCAGGCAGCTGAGGCTGCAGTGAGCTGAGATTGTGTTGCTGCACTCCAGTCTGGGTGACAGAGTGAGACCCTGTCTCCAAAAAAGAAAGAGAAAACATTTCCCTCAAAATGAAGCTAGGACTTCAGCACTCAGAGTTCTTATTTGAGACGCCGTAATTTCCTATCACAGAACCAGGAAGGGAGCATTTTGGCCAGGAGAATGCGAAGTCTTCTGTGACATGAAGTGGCCTGCAAAGAATCCCTTTAGAAGCCTCTTTGGAAGCACACAGCCTGCTGACAAGGCCACCGGGATGAATTAGCTAAAACTTGTAGCCTCAGATTACAGCCTGCATTTAACTTGATGGATGGAGGTTTGCAGTGTTGTCCATTTGAACATTGACAGACTCCTGCCCAAATCAATCATTTCTTTTTGACATAGTTGAATTTGAATTGCTCTTTTTGATGGCGATTAGTTGACAGTTTGAGCTGGGTCTTAAGGCTCTTCATGTTGTAAAGCTTCCACACCAGTGTAGCCATCCATCTTCCTATTAATGGTGGTGGGAGGGCAGGCATCCCATGCATTGCTAATAGGAATAAAGTTGTATCATAGGTACAAGTTTAAAATGAAGTAGGACTCGAACAGTCCTGTGTTTAAAAATAGACTTTCGGCTGGGCATGGTGGCTCACACCTGTAATCTCAGCACTCTGGGATGCCAAGGTGGGTGGATCACCTGAGGTCAGGAGTTCGAGACCAGCCTGGCCAACATGGTAAAACCTTGTCTCTGCTAAAAATACAAAAATTAGCCGAGAATGGTGGCAGGAGCCTGTAATTCCAGCTATTTGGGAGGCTGAGGCAGGAGAATCACTTGAACCTGGGAGGTGGAGGTTGCAGTGAGCCGAGATCATGTCACTGCACTCTAGCCTGGAGAGCAAAACTCCTCTGTCTCAAATAATAATAACAATAATAATAAAAGGTATTTTGTGTGGCTTAAGAACATTCCTAGTCATTCTGATTCTGGCAGTGGTATTACGATACAGGTTCAGGCAGTGTTAATCATTGGGGATTTTTGCCAAGATCATCAAATTTAGTGCAAAGATAGCCCTTGTCCACAGAATCAAGAGCTGATTCAGAAAGGCTAATAAATAATGTGTTAGTAAGTCTTACATTGTTCATACCTAACTCCTCAAGAAGATGTAGCATACACAGTGAGCAGAGTGTAGAGTTGTACTCGAGGATATGTTGTATCTAGAACGTTTTTGTTCCCGATACAAGATGTTTGGTTGAGAGGACCAGCTCTACCTGGGTCCTAGCACTTTGGGTGAGGCCAGTGAACAGCTTGAGCCCAGGAGTTCAAGACCAGCTCAGGCAACATGGTGAAACTCTATCTCTACAAGAAATACAAAAATTAGCCAGGCATAGTGGCACATGCCTGTGGTCCCAGCTACTTGGGAGACTGAGGCAGGAGAATCACTTGAGCCCAGGAGGCTGAGGTTGCCATGAGCTTAGATTATATCACTGTGTTCCAGCCTGAGTGACAGAGTGAGACCCAGCAGGGACCAGCTCTGTGGCTTGCTGAAAAGAAAGACAGTATGAAATTCTGAGAATAAATCTAGCAAGTTAACGAGTCTAAAATCTTTGAGAGATAACAGAAAGCTGTTTTTGAAGATGGGGTGAACTCTTTATGTTCACCCCGAAGGATCTGTAATTTGAAGAGTCATTTTGTGTAGAAGTTTCAGTAAGGGTTGGGGTAGACATCTACACTTTGCCTTAAAGATAATGAGATGTGCTGTGGTAGAGGAGTTTCCTATACTCAGCTGTAGAGAATTCTGGGAATGAATGAAAATGAAATTGAATAAAACATGGAGAGGTCATTTTCAGACTGTGAGCTCCAAAAGACTAACTCTTTCCGTTGTCAGTAGTTATTTGTTGTTTTACAGTTTCTTACAGAAGTCACGTTGTGAGCAGCCAAACGTGACTTCCAAAATCTATTGACGCTAAGTCCAAATATCATGAAAAGTAAATTTTTGGCAAACGACATTATTTATGAGAGGCTTTGAACTTGACACGTTTCTGTATTGCTCCCTCTAGGTTCCAATGGTGATGCCAATTCCCTGATTTTGCCAAGTTTGTATTTTTTCTTCCTTGGCATTCAAATTAAGAGGGCAAGTCACCATTCTCCTTGTGGCTCAGATGTGTTAGATGACAATCAGGAATATGCTAAGTCTACCTCTAATGAATGATCAGGAATTGTTTTTCTTGTTGTTATATTTTTTTAATCCTTTGGACCCAAGAATATATTCTCTTATTTATTTATTTATTTATTTATTTTTATAATTTGTAGAGACTCACTATGTTGCCCAGGTTGGTCTTGAACTCCTGGCCTCAAGACACCCTCCCATCTTGGCCTCGTAAAGTGCTGGGATTACACGCATGAACCACTGTACCCAGCCCAGAATATTATTTTTGAAAACTTAAAATCTGAAATTTATTTGGAAGACATGGGTGTTCTTTGCAAGACAGGATGGCTGGGCATGGTGGCTCATGCCTGTAATCCCAGCATTTTGGGAGGCCAAGGTGGGTGGATCACCTGAGGTCAGGAGTTTGAGACCAGCCTGACCAACATGGTGAAACCCCATCTCTACTAAAAACACAAAATTAGCCAGGCATGATGGCACATGCCTGTAATGCCAGTTACTTGGGAGGCTGAGGCAGGAGAATTGCTTGAACCCAGGAGGCAGAAGTTCCAGTGAGCAGAGATTGTACCAGTGTACTCCAGCCTGGGCAACAAGAGTGAAACTCTGTCTCAAAAAAAAAAAAAACAAAAAAAAACAGGATGGCAGATAGGTTGTAAGTTAAGACTGGATGCTTGGTCAGGGCAAGAACAGTCATGGTTTAGTCAGACTGCCTACCTCCTGTCCATGGGTACAGTTTAGTCAGACTGCCTATCTCCTGTCCATGGGTGCCCACTCTTCTGGGAAATTTCATGGCTGTCCCTGGACCGCCACCAGACTGTGCTACCTGAGATTACTGTGTGCAAAGCTCATGTTTTGAATTTTCCCTCTGCACTCAAAACGTAAGTATCCTATATGCTATCCTATCATAGCTCTGCTGTGTATTTTTATATCAATTTGAGAATCTCATTTTATTAAGAGGTAATAACCAATAATGGTTTGCTGTGTTACACCTCCCTGGAAAGATGGATTTTAACAGGGGACTCTTAAAGATATACACCTTAGGCCAGGCACAGTGGCTCATGCCTGTAATCCAGGCAGTTTGGGAGACCAAGGTGGGAGGATTGCTTGAGCCCAGGATTACCAGATCAGCCTGAGTAATGCAGTGAGGCCCTATCTCTCTCTATATATAAAGAAAGATAAACCATAGCCTACTGGATGAATTACTCAGCAAAATTTTGTCAGGATATAAGGACAAAAGTTGAGAAACATGTTTTTAGCAGGGCTCAAATGACTTATCTGACTTAATTTGGTTTCTTTCTTGTACCAGCTCTGCAAAGATGCCTAGAATAAGAAGTTCACAGGACTGGAAGATCGAGTGCTCTTCCATCTTTTCACAGAAAACCACCCCCTAAGGAAATGATGTGTATTATTAATCTGGGCTAACGGTAGGTAAAATTATATTTAGCACATCACTTAGGCAACTTTTGGGAAATTGGCAATAGTTAAATAATTTCCTAGCAGATTACAGTGCTGATGTAAGGTTGGTCAAATCAGTCAATGCAAACCAGGCTAAAGAAATGTATTTTCAAAGAATAACTGAAGAGTCCTTTTCTTTCTCAAATGCTGCCACCTTGGCTACCAGGTTTGTATTCCAGGGACTGACTTGAGGAGTACTTAGAAGATCTTGAAGAACATTTTGCTTCTTTTTGAATCAATGAGAAAATTAGGCTTTGTAGCAATGCTTCATCAAATAAATCATTTTATTGAATTGCAAATGCTGTTCATTGTGTCATCCCTTGGCATATACTTGGCTATCACTGGGTTATGGGAATTGGCTCTTGTGGTTCTGCTCTTCATGAGAGAGGGAGCTGCTGAAAACAAGGTTCCAAACTGTATAATTTCTATGGCTTGCATTAATGCAGACAGTATAGTCACCATAAAGAAGAAAAATTACCAGTGGAAGATAAAACTAAAATACTAGTTGCATTACAATCGCATTCTAGAGCTGCAATAAATTGCATGAAGCCAATAAAGCAAAACTAACTGAAGATATTTGGCACAAACCAAAAATGAAATGAGAGTCATTATGCTGTCTGCTACAGGGACATGCCTCAATGTAGTTAAAGCAATAAACTACCTGGGAGTAGTCTTTACTTATTTTAAATTGCATATTCCAATTGCAAAGCTGTTTCTGGCGTTTTTGCCATACTTAGCTTTACTGAGCTAAGGAAAGAATTGCATGTCTGAATAAGTCATGTTCTACTAAATGTGCCTCCTATCTCCAGTAACTCATAACTCATTTGAGTCAGAATATTGTTTATTCTGAAATTAATCATGGTTTTCTGCCATAAATTAACTTTTCTGCAACACACTGGAAGTAGATTGATCCCCGAACTCCACCAAGTATTTGATCAGTAGCTTGCAATTTTCCTTACTATGATCCTGGGCTCTTTCAGGTTTTTGGGATCAAGGGGTCTTTTTTATCAGTAAAGGAACCCAAAGAGGTCATACCTGTTAGGATTTTTTAAAAATTAATTAACTAATTGTTTTGAGACAGGGTCTCACTGTCACCCAGGCTGGAATGTAGTGGTGCAATCTTGGTTCACTGCCACCTCTGCCTCCCAGGTTTAAGCCATCTTCCTGCCTCAGCCTCCTGAATAACTGTGTCTACAGGTGCACACCACCACCCAGGCTGATTTTTGTATTTTTTTATTTTGTAGAGATGGGGTTTCGCCACATTGCCCAGGCTGGTCTCGAACTCCTTAGCTCAAATGATCCACCCGCCTCAGCCTCCCCAAGTGCTGGGATTACAGGCCTGAGCCACTGTACCTGGCCCCTGTTGTTATTTGAGATGTGAATTTTTATATAGTGTCAGATAAAGTAGTTATCCAGGAAGAGGGGTTCCTGGAGCTGATGGGTGATTTGTCCAGGAGTCCTGTCCTTTAATACGTCAATAGCTTTCTTACCTTCAAAGGAATGTTCCCTTGATTAGCAACCCAGAAAGCAACATATCTTTAAAGGCATAAGAATTTACAAAGTTACGTAAAATCTAGACAATGGATGACCTCAGCAGCAGCGAGCGTCCTACAACAAGTGAGTGCCATGGTTTCCTGCGTAAACCAATGATAGAGTTAGGGCTGTTCTTTTATCTGAAGTAATAAAGATACAGGATGAAGAGGCCCGGTGTGGTGGCTCATGCTTGTAATCCCAACACTTTGGAAGGCTGAGGAGGGTTGATTTCTTGAGCCCAGGAGTTCGAAACCAGCCTGGTGGAACTCCAACATGGTGAAACTCCATCTCTACAAAAAAATACAAAAATTAGCTGAGCATGGTGGCACATGCCTGTGGTCCCAGCTACTTGGGAGGCCAAGGTGGGAGGATTTCTTGAGCCTGGGAGGTGGAGGCTGCAGTGAGTCGAGGTTGTGCTGCTGCACTTCAGCCTGGGAGAGAGAGTGAGACTCTTGTCTCAAAACAAAAATGAAACAAAACAAAAAGCCCAGGGAGGTAGGTGAGTAAACCCTGCAGAGGAGACAGAACAGACACTTCTTGCTCTAATCTAGTTATATTTAACTATTAATCTACGTTAATAGAGCTTCTTGCATGCAAGAACCAAGCAGCTTTTCACACCTTGTTTTTGAAGAGAGCATCCTCATACATTGCTGGTGGGAATATAAATCAGTGTATCTTTACTGGAAATACAGTGTTCATTTCAATTCAATATATTTGGCAGTATTCATTTAAGTCTTAAAAATAAGCATGTCATTTGGCCTAGCAGTTTCATCTAGGAATTTATTCCAGGGAGATAATCATGACTTTGGTAAATGTATTTGTACAAGAATAGTAAAAGTATAAAAATCGTAATAGTAAAAAAAATCTGGAAACCACTTTGACATCTCAAAATTGAAGAGTGTTTGAGTAAGTCTGAATACATGTGCAAAGCTGGGGACCTATCTTACCTGCAGTTGTTAAAAGTGCTATCATGGAACTGAAGGGGAAACACTCGTGCTTTGGGTCAAAGAAATATTACCTGGAAAAGCAGGCTACAAAATAGCAAGAACAGAATAATAATATTTTTGGTATTAAAATGTATGTATTTAGATAAAACCAAACAGAAATGAATACATCAGACTATTAAATGTGGTTGTGTCTTGTGGTGGTATTATTTTTATTTGTGTATATTTCCCAAGGTAATTCTAATAAATATGTATTACTTGTGTAACCAGATAAAAATATGGTTTGAGAAAAATCCTTAACGAAATTCATGTATTACAATGGGCTGGGAGCAGGGGCTCACACCTGTAATCCCAAGCACTTTGGGAGACTAAGGTGGGTAAATAACCTGAAGTCAGGAGTTTGAGACCAGCCTGGCCAACATGGTGAAACCCCAACTCTGCTAAAAATACAGAAATTAGCTAGGTGTGGTGGTGCACACCTGTAACCCCAGCTACTTACTCAAGAGGCTGAGGCAGTAGAATCGCTTGAACCTGGAAGGCGGGGGTTCCAGTGAGCCGAGATCATGCCATGTCACTCCACCTTGGCCGACACGAGCAAAACTCTGTCTCAAAAAAAAAAGAAAGAAAGAAAAAGAAAATTGTGTGTTACAATGATCCCATGAACAATATTATCTGTCCTCCCCCTTCCCCCTCTTTTTCTGTTTTTGAGATAGGGTCTTGCTCCATCACCCAGGCTGGACTGCAGTGGCGCAATCTCAGCTCACTGCAACCTCCGCCTCCCAGGCTCAAGCTATCCTCCCTCCTCAGCCTCCTGAGTAGCTCAGACTACAGGTGTGCATCATCATGCCCAGCTAATTTTTTGTATTTTTTGTAGAGACGGGATTTTGCCTGTTGCCCAGGCTGGTCTTGAACTCCTGAGCTCACCTGATCCACCTCCCTCAGCTTCCCAAAGTGTTGGGATTACAAGTGTGAGCCACTGTGCCTGGCCTTTCCTCCCACCTTTAGGCTAGGAACCAGCTGAGTCCCAGACAGCCATTTCTTTTTTTCACTAGGGCTTTTCTTCTCTGTCCTTGTCTGGGCAGCTTCAGAACTCTGGTTGTCTGTAGATCTTTGAGGCTGAGGGTCACTTAGCTTTGTCTCTGATCCCACAGGGAACATAATAGCTATCTTTGTGGAGGGTTCTAAAATGGCTCCTGATGACCTGTTCCATTCCCAAATCCACCCTTCTCCCTTGCCCTGGAAGTGTTGAAGAAGGAGGGAGGTATATCGCTAATACCTTCAAGCCCTTTTCTAAGAGAAGTAGTCATGGAATAGTGCAGAGGAAGCTGGGTTCAAATTCTGGTTCTGTGTGCCCCTGGGCAGGTCATTTAACCTATCTTCCTCTCAGCTTCCTCATAGGTAAAACAGATATAATCAGAGTTCCTACCTCACAGGTGGTTCTTGTTATAGAACCAAACCAGGAGCTGCCTGCCTGGCACAGTAAGACCAGATATCTACACTGAGGCTTTGCACTGGCACACGGGGAGATGTTTATTTGCAGGTACAAAGCAAGGAGAATCAGGGCAATTCACGCTTACGACCTGAACTCACGGATGGCTTGCGTGTAAGGGTTTTGGAAGGCAGGGTAAGGTCCAAGAAAGCAGAAACTGCAGGCAAAGTCATAAATCAATGCATTGAGGCTAGACGCGGTGGCTCACGCCTGTAATCCCAGCACTTTGGGAGGCCAAGGTGGGTGGATCACAAGGTCAGGAGTTCAAGACCAGCCTGACTAACATAGTGAAACCCCGACTCTACTAAAAATACAAACATTAGTCAGGTGTGATGGCACATGCCTGTAGTCCCAGCTACTTGGGAGGCTGAGGCAGGAGAATCACTTGAACATGGGAGACAGAGGTTGCAGTGAGCTGAGACCATACCATTGCACTCTAGCTTGGGTGACAGAGACTCCACCTTAAAAAAAAAAAGTAAATTGCACAAACTGCAATCACTTTTGCACCAACCCAATGTAAACGGGCCTATTTATTGATTGCTTACGTTTTTTTTTTTTCAGTTCCTGGGCAGAGTATGATACACAAGCTCTCCATACTGGGAACAAGTTCATAGAGCAGGTCCTGTTAGGATATTCCCACTTTGCAGATAATGAAGTCCAGGCTCAGGCACCCACAATTTTGCAGCTATTGAGTGGCTTTTAACCTTTGCTCTATTTTGTCCTCAGTCTATGAAATCAATTATAATATTTTTGTTTTTGAGACAGAGTCTCTGTTGACTAGGCTGGAGTGCAGTGACACAATCTCAGCTCACTGTAACCTCCGCCTCCAGATTCAAGTGATTCTCCTGCCTCAGCCTCCCGAGTAGCTGAGATTATAGGCGCCCACCACCATGCCCAGCTAATTTTTGTATTTTTAGTACAGACAGGGTTTCACCACATTGGCCGGGGTGGTCTGGAACTCCTGACATCAGGCAATCCACCCTCCTGGACCTCCCAAAGTGCTGGGATTACAGGCGTGAGCCACCACACTGGACCAAAATCAATTATAGTATTTTAAAGTATTTGTTGACATGCATGATTTAGAATTGATTTCTCTTCTAATTACTCATCTCAAGGTCAAAATCATCAACTGTTCTCAGCTGCCTACAATATGCAGAACACCAAACTGGGTATGTGTGAAAGGCACTGGAAGAAAATGTTCCTTGCTATGTTCAAGCTTCCTGGTTTTAATCCATCACCTAAATAATAATCTAAAATCAAACCGGTGTATTTGCATGAGAAGTGTCTTCTGAATCGAATGCAAATGAGGCGAATGGCGGCACACTGTGTCTTCTTCATTATGGACAACAACCTCTGGCGTGAATTAATTACATGTTCTTTCTTTGCCTGCAAGGTAACCGCCTTTAAACTTCTGTTGCAAAGAGAGCTAACTCCATTGTGCTTCTGTCACATGTCATGCTTTAAATAGGTGGGATTTGTTTCTGCTGATGTTTTACAAAGGGGTAATCTTGCCTACAGCACTGCTTTCTGTTTGGCCTGACTAGATCATCAGTTCTTTGCAGAAAGTCTGTGGCTACACTGCGTGCATCACCCTAGCTTCCTTTTGGAGTCCTTCTTGGATGTTAAGAAAGCCCTGTTTTGGCCGGGGACGCAGTCCCAGTACTTTGGGAGGCTGAGGCAGGTGGATCACTTGAGGTTGGGAGTTCGAAACCAGTCTGGCCAATATGTGAAACCCCCGCCTCTACTAAAAATACAAAAATTAGCCGGGCGTGGTGGTTTGCTCCTATAATCCTAGCTCCTTAGAAGGCTGAGACAGGAGAATTGCTTGAACCTGGGAGGCAAAGGTTGCAGTGAGCCACAATTGCACCACTGCACTCTAGTCTGGGCAACAGAGCGAGACTCCGTTTAACAAAAAAAAAAAGAAAGCCTTGTTTTGCTACAAAGATGGGGAAAACCATAGCCACGAGACTGACTTTTCCTTTTAAAAAAGGGTTTTAAAATGCCAGCCTTCTGAAAAAATAATAAATAAAAAGAAATAACCAACTTGCTTTTTTTCCCCTCTTTTAAACCGGACTCTTTTCCCTAAAGTCATAAACTGGTGACAAAATGAATTAATT
Organism: Cheracebus regulus; assembly: GCA_963574635.1. Taxonomy (NCBI): domain Eukaryota; kingdom Metazoa; phylum Chordata; class Mammalia; order Primates; family Pitheciidae; genus Cheracebus; species Cheracebus regulus. The sequence continues at coordinate 14,923 of CAUYQU010035491.1, forward strand.
CAATATTTTATTACTCACTTACTGTAAAATATTGTACAGTCTTGGCAAGCTGATGAGTGACTGTGTAACTAAAAACATTTCTGCACTAATTCAAGAAACTTAGTTTCCTGCATATCGTAATTCTCCATCATTCTAAGTATGCAAACACTACTACTATTACTAGATGGCTACCACTATGAATAAACACTTCTTTAAGGACTTAGTACGTGCCAGGCATCTCATTCATTTCTCACAATAACTCTTCTGTGGGGTGCTATATAGAGGCACTATTTTTATTTATTTATTTATATTTTTTTCAGGCAGAGTCTGGCTGTGTCACCCAGGCTGGAGTGCAGTGGTGAGATCATAGCTCACTGCGGCCTCCCACTCCTGGGCTCAAGAAATCCTCCTATTTTGGCCTCCTGAGTAGCTGAGACTACAGGTGTGTACCAACACATCTGGCTAATTTTTTACATTTTCCATCGGTAGAGACGGAGTCTCACTATGTTGCCCAGACTGGTCTTGAACTCCCAGGGTCAAGTGATCCTCCCAGTCCCCAAAAGTGTTGGGGCTACAGGTATGAGGTCTCACTCCCGGCTATTTTTTTTTCTATTTAGTTGGAGTCTCACTCTTGCCGCCCAGGCTGAAGTGCAATGGTGCCATCTCTGCTCACTCCAACCTCCGCCTCCTGGATTCAAGCCACTTTCCTGCCTCAGCCTCCTGAGTAGCTGGGATTACAGTCGCCCACCACCACACCCAGCTAATTTGTGTATTTTTAGTAGAGTTGGGGTTTCTCCATGTTTGCCAGGCTGGTCTCGAACTCCCGACCTCAGGTGATCCTCCCGCTTTGGCCTCCCAAAGTGCTGGGATTACAGGTGTGAGCCACTGAGCCCGGCCTGGCTATTTTTTTTAAACCTCATTCTGCAGACTAGAAAATGAAGAATGAGAGAGGTTTAGTAAGTTGCCTAGATTCAGACTGCTAGTCAGTGGTGAACTGAGGATCTGTATCTAGTTAAGCATGTTGCCAATGCCACTGCTCTTAACCATGATGCTGTTCCTGCTCCCCAAGTGATTTCTAATTTGCTTTTATGTTTACACTAACTTATCCTACATAGCTTTGCTGAGCCATTATTTAAGAGTAATTATAAGATTCATCATCCAGGACGTCTATTTCACTTTGGACATGTAAAGTTCATTGTTTCTCAGAAGAAGCAAATTCTAATTTCAGTACTAAAACTCAAGATGGCTGGAATACTTCTATTTTTTGTAGGGCACATAATAATTTTTAAAAGGAACTTTGTGACCGGGTACAGCAGCTCACGCCTGTAATCCTAGCACTTTGGGAGACCAAGGTGGGCAGACTGCCTGAGCTCAGGAGTTTGAGATCAGCTTAGGTAACATGGTGTGACTCTGTCTCTACTAAAAATACAAAAAATCAGCTGGCTGTGGTAGGGCTTGCTTGTAGTCTCAGCTACTTGGGAGGCTTAGGCAGGAGAATCACTTGAACCCGAAGGCAGACTTTGCAGTGAGCTGAGATCGCACCACTGCACTCCAGCCTGGGCATGAAAGAATGCTTGAAATAGTTTTTTTTTCTTTCTTTTTCCAGAAATGTGCTTACCCGTGAAATAGTTTTGAACTGAACATAAGAATGGGAAGACTCTAGCACTTCGCACTGTTTTGAGTGTGAGTAGGTTGGTGAGTACTTGACGCCCTCTCATTGCTTTGAGCACAGTCCTGCTTCTCTCCTGAGGTCAGATCTGGAATTCCTCTTACCTGCTGTGGGTTGGCACCTGGATATACTTCAGGCCCATCACGCTCAGCAGGTTCAAGCTACACTCCTGGTCCTTCCCCTTAGAGCTTCTACCATAGTCCTTGTTTGGTTACCAGCATAACCATGCTTTCAGTTATTTATGATTAAAATACTCAGTAACCTTACCTTTCCTTTCCCTCCCCTTCCCCTTCCTTTCCTTTCCTTTCTTACGACAGTCTCTCTCCATCACCCAGGCTGCAGTGCAGTGGCTCAATCTAAGCTCACTGCTCTGCCTCCCAGGTTCAAGCGATTCTCATGACTTAGCATCCTGAATAGCTGGGATTATAGGCATGTGCCACCATGCCTGGCTAATGTTTGTAGTTTTTGGTAAAGACAGGGTTTCGCCATGTTGGCCAGTCTGGTTTTGAACTCCTGGCCTCAAGTGATCCACCTGCCTTGGCCTCCCAAAGTGCTAGGATTACAGGCATGAGCCACCAAGCCTGGCCTATTTTGTTTTTTTTTTTAAATTAGTTGTCTGTTTGTTTTTGAGACAGGGTCTCACTCTGTTGCCCAGGCTGGAGTGCAGTGGCATGATCATGGCTCATTGCAGCCTCAACCCTCTGGTCCCAAGTGATCCTCCCACCTCAGCCTCCTGAGTAGCTGGGACCATGGGTCTGTACCACCATGTGAGGCTAATATTTTTGTTTGTTGTGGAGATGGTTGGGGGGTCTCACTATGTTGCCAAGCTGGATCTTGAACTTCAAGCAATCCTCCCACCTCAGCCTCCCCGAGTACTGGATTACAGGCTTGAGCCTCTGCACCTCAGTAATCTTTGATTTCTTTGATTCTCCCAAACCAATCTAAATAACCTTTCTAATTAAACACCAAGTCCTGTTGATTGTCTCTCTTTCTCTCTTTAATTTTAAAGACAGGGTCATGTTCAGTTGCTTAGGCTGGAGTGCAGTGGTGTGATCATAGCTCACTGCAGCCTCCAACTGCTAGGCTCAAGAGATTCCCTGGTTCCAGCCTCCTGAGTAGCTGGGACCACAGGTGCACCTGGGTAATGAAAAAAATTTTTTTGTAAGACCAGGTGCAGTGGTTCACACTTGTAATCCTAGCACTTTGGGAGACAGAGGTGGGAGGATCACTTGAGCCCAGGAGTTTGGGACCGGCCTGGGCAATATAGTGAGACTTTGTCTCTACGAAAATAAAAACTTAGCCAGGTGTGGTGGTGCATACCTCTAGTCCTAGCTACTTGGGAGGCTGAGGTGGGAGGATCACTTGAGCCCAGGAGGTTGAGGCTACAGTGAGCTGTGATTGCACCACTGCATTCCAGCCTGGGCAACAGAGTGAGATGTTTTTTCACTGATGTTTTCTTGCTTTTTCAGGATTTCATCCAAGACACCATATTACACTGAGCTGTCATCGCTCCTTTGTTTCTTCTGATCTGTGACAGTTTTCCAAGTCTTTTCTTGTGTTTGATAACCTTGACAGTTTTGAGGAGTACTGTTGGGTATTTTGTAGAATTCTCTCAGTGTGGGCTTGTGTGGTGTTTTTCTCATGGCTAGGTTGGGCTTTGGGATTTTGGAAGGAAGACTTTAGAGATGAAATGCCATTTTCATCACACCACATGAAAGGTATGTACTATTAACATGATGTATCACCAATGCCAACCTTGATCTTGATCATCAGGTAAAAGAAATGTTTGCTGCTTGCCAGATTTCTTCTCCGTAACATTATATTTCTCCCCACGCCCTCCTTTTCTTTTCTTTTACCTTCCCTCCCTCCCTCCCTTCCTTTCCTTTCACCTTCCCTCCCTCCCTCCCTTCCTTTCCTTTCTTTCTCTTTCTCTCTTTCTTTCTTTATTTCTTCTTGCTCTCTCACCCAGGCTAGAGTGCACTGCGATTACTGCTCACTGCAGCCTCAACCTTAAAGAGGCTCAAATGATCCTCCCACCTCAGTCTCCCAAGTAGCTGGGACTACAGGCACATGCCACCATGCCCAGCTAATTTTTAAAAATGTTTTGTAGAGACAGGGGTCTCACTCTGTTGCCAGGCTGGTCTCGAACTCTTGGGCTCAAGTGATCCTCTGACCTTGGCCTCCCAAAGTGCTAGGGTAGCATGAGCTACCCCACCCTGCCTATTTTTTCCTTCTATATACTTTTCTCTTTAGATGCAAGTCCCAAAATGCTTCCCATGCTCCAGGTAGATAAGAAATTAAGTTCTATCTCCTCAGTGAAAGAGTATCTACAAAATTATGTGGAATTCTTCTGTAAACAGTTGTCTCTAAGACCCACAATTATTTTACTCAGTCATTTGCTTAAATCAGTAGCATGGTTTGGCTCTGTGTCCCCATCCAAATCTCATTTTGATTTGTAATCCCCATGTGTGGAGGGAGGGAGGGGATTGGATCATGGGGGTGGTTCCCCCCATGCTGTTTCCGTGATGGTGAGTGAGTTCTCACTAGATCTGGTGGTTTTATAAGTGTTTGGAAGTTCCTCCTTCATTCTTCTCTCTCCTGCCGCTTTGTAGAGAAGGTGCCTGCTCTGCCTTTGTCTTCTGCCATAATTGTAAGTTTCCTGAGGCCTCCTCAGCCATGAGGAACTTTGAGTCAATTAAACCTCTTTTTTAAAATAAATCACCCAGTCTCGGATATTTCATTATAGTGGAGTAAAAATGGACTAATACAATCAGTATGGACTCCTGGTTGTTTCTTGGGGTTATAATCCAATACTATGCTATTTATTTTGTTGTTTAAGTTGTTGCCGCTTTGGACATTTAGAATCTTTCAGACTTTGACATGCCTCATCGTTTTGTTTTTTGAGTCCTTTTTTACTTTCTTATCTTTCTTTCTTTCTTTTTTTTTTTTTTTTTTTGATATGGGGTATTGCTATGTTTCGTAGGCTGGAGTGCAATAGTGCAATAAAAGCAAACTGCAGGCTTGAACACCTACCTCAGCCTTCCAAGTACCTGGGACTACAGGTGCACACCTCTAGATAATTAACATTTTTTTTTGAGAGAAGATCTCGCTTTTTCACCCAGGCTGGAGTACAGTGGCGTGAACACAGCTCACTGCAGCCTTGACCTCCCAGACTCAAGTAGTCCTCCCACCTCAGCCCCCCAAGAAGCAGGGACAACAGGTACATGCCACCAAGCCTGGTTAATTTTTGTTTTCGTTTTTTTTTTTTGTAGAGATGGAGTTTCACCATGTTGCCCAGGCTGGTCTTGATCTCCTGAGCTCAAGTGATCTGCCCACTTTGGCCTCCCAAAGTGTTAAGATTACAGGCCTGAGCTGTCTCATCCAGCCACTTTCTTACTTTCTAGCACCATAAGATGTTCCAGGTTAATCTTCTATCTTCCCTGCTACAGACCTAGCTTCAGCCATATCTGCAACGTGCTCTGCTTCCTTTTATTGCAGAAAGATACAATGGTATTAGAAACCAAGATCTGGACACTTAATGTGCTCATTTCTACAGGAATGTCACTGCCTCTAGGCCCAACCAGCTGATAGAACTAGAAAATGTATGTGTTTACTAACTCGTGTGTATTAGTTCATTTTCATGCTGCTGATAAGGACGTGCCTGAGACTGGGTAATTTACAAAAGAAAGAGGTTTAACTCAACTAACAGTTCCATATGGCTGGAGAAGCCTCACAATCATGGTGGGAGATGAAAGGCATGTCTTACATCACAGCAGGCAAGAGAGAAATGAGCATCAAGTGAAATGGGTTTCCCTTTATAAAACCATTGGATCTCATGAGACTTATTCACTACCACTAGAACAGTATGGGGGAACCGCCCCCATGAGTCAATGATCTCCCACCAGCTCCCTCCCATAACGTGTGGGAATTATGGGAGTACAATTCAAGATGAGATTTGGGCGGGGACACAGAGCTAAACCATATTACTATGTCTATACAACTTACCTACGACAGTTTCTGTATTTATCCATTTATTTCTCTATTCAGCTAAACATGAATTCATGCTGATATCTCTGACTCTAATCCAGCACCGCATGATTTAGCCTAGTCCTTCCCTCCTGCTTATCAGTAATTTCCCATGTCAACAGTGATAAATGCATCTCCCACTATCCACCATCTACTTGCCTATTAGTTTATCCCCAGTATGCATATAAAATAGTTTCAGAAATTTTAACCTATAATCCCATGAAAAACAACTTCACCCACTGGAGTATAGTGTTTATGTAGATTTCCATTTGTCTTTAGCCTTGCATTTTCCAAAGTTATTTAGATCAGCTCTTTTCCCCCTAATCCACTTCACAGCTTTGTAAAACATTTAGATTCTTTTGTCATAGTCTGTATTTCATTCTGGGATACCCCCATCTTCTGATTTATTTTTTAAAAATCTGTATCCATTGAAGTTTACTTTTCGTGATGTTAAGTTCTGTAGGTTTTGACAAATGCTTAGTAAACTGTATACATTTCCCCAGTGTAATAAAAAATAATTCCATAATCCCAACATTTTCCTGTGTCCCCTTTGTGACCCTTTCCCCAACTTGCTTTTGTTTTCACATTTTTACTTTGCCTAAATTTACTTTTCCTCCTCTGCTGGTGTCTAACTACCAACGAATGGCTGCTGAAACACCTTCTCTTCTATAAACTCCATTCTTAATATTGTTACCACCGAATCCCACAACACACACATTAATACTCGAAAACACTCATTACTTAAAGTTTCCATAGTACTTTGCTCTTACTTTTATTATATAATCTCAATTTTATAAAGAAATAATTTTAGTTTTTGTCCTCCTCCCTCCTTTGACAGCTTCTAAGGAGCAAGGACTGTGCTTTTCTCACTGCTATTTCTTCAGAGCTTGTCTTACAGTGAGTGTTCATTAAACATTTGTGGTTTTCTGAATTGGATACATTATAGTTAATATTTAAATTAACTAGTTAATTAAACTGAACAAGTATTTATTGAGCACCAGATAAGTTCTTGGCAGTTTAATAGGTGCTAGATGCGGGGAATACAAAATGAGTATCCTGTTTAACAATTTCCTTGGGTTTATAATGTCTTTGAGACAATAGTTTATGTTTGGTGCTGATGTGTTTATCACTATGAGGTTGGAGCTGGGAATGGGAAACTCCAACCTTGTAGTAACGAGTCAGTTTGGTATATGGGGCAGAAAAAATTTTAGTGATCCAGATTTTGGATTAGGATATTGAGAAAAGATGTACACCTGGCTGGCTGGGTGTGGTGGCTCATGCCTGTAATCCCAGCACTTTGGGAGGCCAAAGCAGGAGGATCACTTGAGACCAGGAGTTCAAGACCAGCCTGGGCAACATGATGAAACCCTGTCTTTACTGAAGATAAAAAATTTGCTGGGTATGGTGTCACACACTCGTACGTCCAGCTACTCAGGATGCTGACGTGGGAGAATCCCTTGAGCCTGGGAGTTTGAAGATGAAAGCGAGCTATGATTATGTCACTGCACTCCAGCCTGGGTGACAAACAAGACCTTGTTTTGAGAATAACCCAAATGTAACTTCTTACTTCAGTATCCCTTCTTAAAAGGGAGAAAGACTCAGGGGCTCTGTGGCTTGCCTGCTCAGCTGTATTTGCAGTGACAAAGGCAGCACATTTGTATTGGACAGTAAAAAACTTGCTTGGTCTTGTCCTGAGTTCTTGGCAGGGAACTTCAAAAACACTTGGAATTTCTCAAGTGATAGGAGTAGTTTTATTATTCATGAGCCACTTGGATCACACCCACGTTTATGCTACTGCAGTGACTCATGGTGGGTCCCTGGATAGCGTCATGGTTGGGGCTAGTTGCCAGAGAGATCAACCATGTGATGAGAGGACTTTCAGCCAGTTTACCAATGGGCAACAACAGGACTAGAGATGGATTTCATTCATGTGACCAATGATGCAATTGATGATTAAACAGTCATGTTTATGTAATGAAACTCCAATAAAAAAGCTGAACACTGGGGCTCAGTAGAGCTTTTTGGTTGGTGAATACAACAATGTGACATGCTCTGATTCCATGAGGAAGGACATGGAAGCTCTGCATTTGAGACCCTCCCAGATCTTGCCCTAAGTATCTCTTCATTTGGCTGGTCCAGATTTGTATCCGTCATTAAAAAAAAACTGTAGTTGTGGGCTGGGCGTGGTGGCTCATGCCTTTAATTCTGGCACTTTGGGAGGCTGAGGTGGGAGGATCACTTAAGGTCAAGAGTTTGAGAACAGCCTGGCCAACATGGTGAAACTCTGTCACTACTAAAAATACAAAAATTAGCCAGATGGGGTGGCACATGCCTGTAATCCCAGCTACTTGGGAGGCTGAGGCAGGAGAATCGCTTGAACCCGGAAGGCGGAGGTTGCAGTGAGCTGAGATTGTGCCACTGGACCCCAGCCTGGGAGAAAGAGAAAGACTTTGTCTCAGAAAAAAAAACCCAGAAAGCCCACAAAACTGTAGTTGTGGCCCAGTGTGATGGCTCATACTTGTAATCCCAGCACTTGGGGATGCCAAAGCTGGAGGATTGTTTGAACATATCAGTTCAAGACCAGCCTGGGCAACAAAGTGGGACCCCCATCTATACAAAACATTAAAAAATTAGCTGAACGGGGTAGTTCATGCCTGTGGACCCAGCTACTCAAGAGGCCGAGGCAGGAAGACTGCTTGAGCCTGGGAGGTCAAGGGTACTGTAAGCTATGATCATGCCACTGCACTCCAACCTGGGTGAAAGCAACACACTGTCTCAGAACAAAACAAAACAAAAAATTGTGGATATAGGTATAGTATTTTCTTGAGTTCTGTGAGTCATTTTAACAAATCATCTGACCTCAGGGGATGGTGGGGACCCCCAAATTTATAGCCAGTCTGAAGTGTGAGTGGGCTGAGAACCCCTGAAGCATAGCTGGTGTCTGCAGTGAGGGTAGTCTTCAGTCTTCTTGTGAAGCCCTTCACTTGTGGGGTCTACACCAACTTCAGGTGGTGAATGCCGGAACTGAATTACAGTACCACAGCAGAGGTTAGGACAGACCATATGCCCCACCAATGAGAGAATACAGCCTCAAGGGTTGAATTCCAGGCTTAACATTTAGAGGAGAGTGATGTTTGAGGGATTAGTGCCTTAAACCTACAAATCACAGCTTGTGGTTTTCTTGCTACTCCTCTTAATAGCGAAGGCAGATGGTGGCAGAATACAGTTTGCGAAGATGGTGAAATGTTGGGGTGGACCACTGTGATGTTGGGAAATATGTATTTGGTCTTCATTTCTGTTTCTTCGCACACAACTCCTAAAATCCTTGGGATCTCCAAATTGCTGTCTTTTCTGTTTTATTTTTTTTCTTTTTCTGAGACAGAGTCTCACTGTATCACCCAGGTTGGAGTGCAGTGGCATGATCTTGGCTCACTGCGACCTCCACCTTCCGGGTTCAAGTGATTCTCCTACCTCAACCTCCCGAGTGGCTGGGACTACAGGCGTGCACCACCACGCCCAGCTAATTTTTGTATTTTTAGTAGAGATGAGGTTTTGTGAGGGTGCCCAGGCTCGTCTCAAACTTCTGACCTCAGGTGATCCACCCTCTGCGACCTCCCAAAGTGTTAGGATTACCAGCGTGAGCCATTGCACCTGGCCCGAGCTTGTGGTTTTCCGGCTACTCATATGATGAGAGCAGACGGTGGGAGAATACAGTTTGTGAACATGGTGAAATGTGAGGGTGTGCCATTGTGTTACTGGAAAATATGTGTTTGGTCTGTTTTCTTTGCTGGCATACAACTCCTAAAATCCTTGGGATCCCTAAAATGATGTTTTTTCTTTTTTCTTTTTTTTTTTTAGATAAGGTCTCACTCTGATGCCCAGGGTGGAGTGCAGTGGCATGATCTCAGCTCAATACAACCTCTGCCTCTGGGTTCAAGCAATTCTCTTGCCTCAGCCTCCTGAGTAGCTGGGATTACAGGCATGTACCACCACGCCTGGCTAATTTTTTTATTTTTATTAGGGAAGGAGTTTTCACCATGTTGGCCAGGCTGGTCTCAAATTCCTGACCTCAAGGGATCCGCCCACCTTGGCCATCCAAAGTGCTAAGATTACAGGCGTGAGCCACCTCACCTGGCTTGAGCTTGTGGTTTTCCTGCTGCTCCTCATATGGTGAAGGCAGATGGTAGGAGAATACAGTTTGTGAAGATGGTGAAATGGGGGATGTGCCATTGTGATATTAGGAAATATGTATTTTGTCTTCATTTTTTTCCTGGCCTATAACTCCTAAAATCCTTGGGATTCCCAAAATGCTGTTTTTTTCTGGACCTTTTTTTTTTTTTTTTTTTTGAGACAGGTTCTCACTCTGATGTCCAGGCTGGAGAGCAGCAGCATGATCTCAGCTCACTGCAGCCTCCGCCTCCAGGTTCAAGCAATTCTCCTGCCTCAGCCTCCTGAGTAGCTGGGAAGACCAAGGCAGGGTTAAAGGGTTGGGACTTTCAACTCGAGTTCCCACCTCCAGCAGAGGGGCTGGAAGTCAAGTTGATCACCAGTGGCTAATGGTTTTATCAATCATGACTACGTAATGAAGCCTCCATAAAACCCAAGAGGATAGGATTTGGAGAGCTTCCAGATAGCTGAACACACAGAGGCTCCTGGAGAAAATTGTACCCAGGGAAGACAATGAAAGCTCTGTATCCCTTTCCCCATACTTCACCCTATGTGCCTCTTCATCCATCTCCTTTGCACTCTCCTTCATAATAAACTGGAAAATGTTAAGTGTTTCCACGAGCTCTGTGAGCTGCTGCAACAAATTAATTGAACCCAAAGAGGAGGTCATAGAATTTCCAACCTGAAGCAATTGGTCAGAAATTCTGGAGGCCTGGAACTTGCTACTGGTGTCTGATGCTGGTGTGGGGCAGTGGGAGGGGCAGTCTTGGGGACGGAGCCCTCAACTTACGGGATCTGACACAATCTCCATGTGAGTCATGTCGGAATTACATTGGAGCACACCCAGATATCTGCTGCTTGGTGTGTGGGGATAAACCCTCATACCCTGGGTCACAGAAGTCTTCTGTGTTGTTGATAGTAGTGGTGGTGTGAGAGCAGAGGAAAAACACAGTCTGAGAGTTTTCCACTAAACATTCAGGAGATCACTTCAACAATGCTATAGCCCCCCACAAGGGGATGAATGCCCAGGCCCCTGGGGCCACAGACTTGTAGGACCCCCCTGCCTAATGCCATATACTGGGAGGTCCATCATTCTTAAGGATCATGGTAGTTGGTATTTATTTTTTATTCTTTAATTTTATTTTATGAGTTGGAGTCTCGCTCTGTAGCCCAGGCTGGAGTGCAGTGGCATGATGGCTCACTGCAACCTCTGCCTCCCGGGTTCAAGAGATTCTCCTGCCTCAGCCTCCTGAGTAGCTGGGATTACAGGTGTGTGCCACTATGCCCTGCTAATTTTTGTATATTTAGTAAAGATGGGATTTCACCATGTTGGTCAGGTTGGTCTCGAACTCCTAGCCTTGTGATCCACCTGCCTCGACCTCTCAAAGTGCTGGGATTACAGGCATGAGCCACAATGCTTGGCCTCTTTTTTTCTTCTCTACAGGTGAATGTTATTGATATTGATATTCAAGCACCATGTTACTGAAAATAATCACATTGCCAAAATCCAGCTTTAGGCTGACAGACCTGATTCAGGCTGAATGCAATTCACAAATCAATAGACTGTATAATAACAGTTCCATGCCAGGATCTGAATTCTGCCCTAATTTAATATGACTTAACACAATTCTATATTGCATTTCCACCCTTGTTCTGTCAACTCAAGGAAAACACAACTTTGAGGTGGTGACACTCTCAGTTATACCTTCCTGAACCCTCTGGATGTGATTTTTAGAGACAAAATTGCAAAGTAGAAAAATCTGTGTTTGGGGCCTCTCAGCCTGATCCTTACTCTTTCTATTTCTCATCAGGTCTGTAGTTCCCACGAGACCTTCCTTTCCCAGGAGGACACCAATCTCCTGGCAAAAGTTGGTAGTGTCTTTCCCAGGGGCATTTTTGTTTGTTTGTTTGGGACAGGGTCTCACTCTGTTGCCCAGGTTGGAGTGCAATGGTGTGATCACATGACTCACTGCAGCCTTGACCTCCCAGCCTTAGGTGATCCTCTTGCCTCAGCCTGTGGAGTAGCTGGAACCACAGGTGTGCCCACATGATGCCAGCTAATTTTTAAATTATTTGTAGAGATGGGAGTCTCCCTATGTTGCTCAGGCTGGTCTCAAACTTCTGGGCTCAAGCAATCCTCCCACTTTGGCCTCCAAAAGTGCTGGGATTACAGGCGTGAGCCAGTGCTCCCAGCCACTAATGTTCTTTTTCTAAAAATTCATTTGCTGAACAAATATTTCAGTGCTTATTATGTGCCGTTTGTAGTGTTAGGGACTAGTTTTACAGTAATAGAGAATAATCTTGGCCAAGCATGGTGGCTGACGCCTGAAATCTCAGCATTTTGGGAGGCTAAAGTGGAAGTATGGCTTGAGGCCAGGAGTTCGAGACCAGCCTGAACAACATACCAAGAGCCTGTCTCTACAAAAAAAAAAAAAAAGTTATAAAATGTTAGCCTTCCAGCTACTCAGGAGGCTGAGGCGTGAGCATCCCTTGAGTCCAGGAATTCCAGGCTGCAGTGAGCTAGGATTGCGCCATTGCATCCAGCCTGGGCAACAGAATGAGAACTTGTCTCAAATAAATAATTAAGAATAACCTTATGTCTTTTATAATTACATAATTATTAGCAAGAGTTAAGTGGTGGTTCTCACTTTACTGTGTGCATAAGAATTGCCTGAAATGTGTGTTAAAAATGCTGATTTCTGGCCAGGTGTGATGACTCAAGCCTGTAATCCCAGCATTTTGGGAGGCAGAGGTGGGCAGATCACGAGGTCAGGAGTTTGAGACCAGCCTGACCAACATGGTGAAACCCTATCTCTACTAAAAATACAAAAATTAGCCAGGTGTGGTGGTTGGCACTTGTAATCCCAGCTACTCAGGAGGCCGAGGCAGGAGAATCGCTTGAACCCGGGAGGCTGAGGTTGAGTGAGCAGAGATGGCACCACTGCACTCCAGCCTGGGTGACAGAGAGAGACTCCTTCTCAAAAAAAAAAAAAAGAAAGAAAGAAAGAAAAAAAGAAAGACAGAAAATGCTGAGTTCTGTCCCTCTTTCTTGACGTACTAAATCTATATCTGTATAGAGAGAGTACAGGATTCTGCATTTTTACCAATCCCACCTTCCTGAAGTTTCTAAAATTGGGGGCCTGAGACCTTCATGTTGAGCTGTTTTCATGGGATGATGGAATGCTCTTACTTCACACACAACATCTGTTTCAGAAGGGCTTTGGACAGCAATGAGGAGTGAATGAGGTAAGCCATGTGAAGGCAGGCTATCGTCCGCTCAAAAGCAAGGATAGCTATGGGGCTGGGAGGGCACTGAGTTCAAAGCCATTGGCTTGGCCATTCTTCCTTCCTCCTAGTTTACAGAGCTTGCCTTTGCTCAGATCACATAAAGTGGCCCCCGTCATCCCAGTCCTCAACACAGATTTGTTATTGCCCAATAGCCTCCCTGGTAGCTGGCCGTCGCCATCTGTTCCAGTTCTGGATAAATGAAACCCAAAGAGCAATCTGTTGGGGGAACTTCTGCAAAAAATGTCCTCCTCTCATAAAAGCAGAAAGATGTTGGCCAGGTGCTGTGGCTCATGTCTGTAATCCCAGCATTTTCGGGGGGCCAAGGTGGGAGGATCACTTGAGGCCAGGAGTGTGAGGCCAGCCTGGGCAACACAGCGAGACCCCATCTCTACAAAAAAACTTCGGAAAAAATAGAGAGGTGGGAAGAGAGTCCCCTTCTTCCCCTCCTCCTCTGGATGGTCTTGTATGCAGACCTGGTGTTTAGAGCGGCCGCACCCTTCCTATGGTCACTAAGTCATAGCAAGGAGCGTGGCAGAGATGCAGATTCACCCGGGAAGAACTTCTCTGCAGGTTTCTAGTTGGCTGAAATAATCAAATGTCTCTATTGTCTAAGGCAGCAGTCCCCAACCTTTTTGGTATCAGGGACCAGTTTTGTAAAAGGCAATGTTTTCACAAACCAGGGGTGAGGGGATGATTTCAGAATGATTCAAGTGCATTACAATTGTGTACACTTTATCTCTATTCTTATTACATTGTAATAGATAATGAAATAATTATACAACTCACCATCCTGTAGAATCAGTGGGAACCCTGAGCTTATTTTCCTGCAACTAGATGGTCCCATATCGGGGTGATGGAAGACAGTGACAGATCATCAGGCATTAGATTCTCATAAGGAGTGTGTAACCTAGATCCCGCACATGCTCAGTTCACAGTAGGGTTTGCGCTCCTATGTGAATGAAAGGCCGCTTCTGATCTGACAGGAGGCGGAGGTCAGGTGGTAACACTAGTGATGAGGAGAGGCTGTAAATACAGATGAAGCTCTCCTCACCACTTGCCTCCTGCTGGGCATCCTGATTCCACATGGACCACAGGGACACAAAGAAGGGAACAACCAGTCCATGGCCCAGGGGTTGGGACCCCTGGTCTAAGGCACTCTTGGCCCCACATTATTACTATTATTATTATTTTTGAGATAGAGTCTCATTCTATTGCCCAGACTGGAGTACAATGGTGTGATCTTGGCTCACTGCAACCTCCACTTCCCGGGTTCAAGTGATTCTCCTGCCTCAACCTCCCGAGCAGCTGGGATTACAGGCACCCACCACCATGCCTGGCTAGTTTTTGTATTTTTTAGCAGAGGTGGGGTTTTACCATGTCGGCCAGGCTGTTCTTGAACTCCTGACCTCAAGTGATCCAGCCACCTCAGCCTCACAAAGTGCTGGGATTACAGGAGTGAGCCACCACGCCCAGCTGGCCCCATATTCTTCATCTGCAGCTGAAGGTATTCTATCTGATAGTCTTATTGTCCTCCCTACATGTACACATGTGGGACCTGTCCTAGAGATTTTGTGTGGTAGTGACAGCCCCAAGAACCTTCAGGCTAGAATTTCCCAATGGACTGGGCCCTGTGAGATACACACATCTTTTTAGGAGACAGGAATTCTTGGAGAAAAGCTATCTTGCCCCTTATCCATAGGGAATGAAGAACGAGCTAGCAGGGCTTGCTCTGTAATTGCAAGGCCAGGTACAAAATGAACATCTGTTACCCCTTGTTTAAAATTGACAGGACCCCATGTGATCACACAGGTCATGGGTTCGCGAAGTCAAACCTGCAAGAGAGAGATGGTTGCGGGTTCCTGCCTCCCAGCCAGAATCCGGCCACATGGCTCTTCGCTGGTGGCAAAGAGGTTTCACGTAGCCTCCAAGTCTCACTGCATTGTTTCCTACCCAGTTTCTTGGTTAGACTATCTCTTTGGAGCTTATGCTTTCTTGGCCTGGGTGTCATAATTTTTTTTTTTTGAGAGAGTTTTGTTCTTTCACCCAGGCTGGAGTGCAGTGGCACACTCTCGGCTCACTGCAACCTCTGCCTGGGTTCAAGTCATTCTCCTGCCTCAGCGTCCCGAGTAGCTGGGATTACAGGTGCTCACCACCACGCCTGGCTAATTTTTGTATTTTTGTAGTAGAGACAGGGTTTCGCCATGTTGGCCAGGCTGGTCTCCAACTCCTGACCTCAGGTGATCCACCTGCCTTGGCCTCCCAAAGTGCTAGGATTTCAGGTGTAAGCCGCGGTGTCTGGCCTTTTTTTTTTTTTTTTTTTGACAAGATCTCATTCTGTCACCCAGGCTAGAGTGTGGTTGCACAGTCATAGCTCACTGTAGTCTTGAACTCCTGGCCCAAAGCAATCCTCCTACCTCAACCTCCCAGATAGCTGGGACTACAGGATGCAACACCATGCCTGGCTAAGTTTTAAATTTTTTTCTAGAGATGAAGTCTTGCTATGTCGCCCAGTCTGGTCACGAACTCCTGGCCCTAAGCGATCCTCCGGCCTCGGCCTTCCAAAGTGCTGGGATTACAGGTGTGAGCCACTGTGCCTGGCCCCCTAATTTTGACATATTTGTTCAGGTACGTTTCTCCTCCAAACTTCCGCAGGAGGAAAGGAAACTAATTACCAAGCTACTTCTCTGCACTAGCCATTTTCACATGAATTATCTGTTTTATCATCACAACAACCTTTAGAAGAGAGATATTTTATATTTCTTCTCTATCTCTCTACATATATGTATATACATATACATATATATTTTGTTTTGTTTTGTTTTGTTTTGTTTTTGAGACAAAGTCTGGATCTGTCACCCAGGCTGGAGTGCAGTGGCACAATCTCGGCTCACTGCAGCCTCCGCCTCCCAGGTTCAAGCGATTCTCCTGTCTTAGCCTCCCAACGAGCTAAGGCATGTGCTGCCATACCTGGCTAATTTTTTTGCATTTTTAGTAGAGATGGGGTTTCACCATGTTGGCCAGGCTGGTCTTGAACTCCTGGCCTGGGATTACAGGTGTGAGCCCCTGCTCCTGGCCACATTTTATATTTCTGTATTACAGATGAGCAAACCAAGATTGAGAGGCATGAAGTGACCTGGGGTGTGGTCAGGATTTCAACTGGAGCTGATCTTTTCCAAAGTCTGGACTCTTTCACCTCATTGCCTTGCATTTTTCCTCCCACCGCTGCCTCTTCCTACTCCGTAAAGCCCTAATGACACACTTTGTTTCCATGAGCAAGCCCCCTCCCTCCCAAGTGAAGTGGGAGCATTACATCTTGTGCAGGCTCCTCTGTCCACGGCAGGGGATGTTTTAGCAATTACTTTACACTCTGTTTAATCCTACGGGAGTCATTACTGTTGGAGGGTAACAATAAAACAGGCTCATTGGAATTTCCTGAAGGTAAGGCTCTCCTCTAAACAGTTTTATTGTGCTAAGCAGTAATGGCAGAGGCTGTTCCTCTCCATGACAACTTTGATTGGCAGGGAAATCCAGACTGCAGGCTGGAGCCAACAGTCTCTTCTTTTGTCACAGGGATTGGGCCATGTTCCAGGCACCCTTCCAGGGCTAGCGCCAAAGCTGATGAATGTCTCTGATAATCACCTTCCCCCAACTTCCAGTCTGCCCTTTGCATTCTGCAAATATTTCCTGAGTGTCCACTCTGTTGTGCTGCCCTGGGGTCAGATTTGAGACAGAGTCTCTGCTTTCGTGAGTTCCCTATCTAGTAAGAGACAAAGTCAGGTTAATACAAATATGGCAGTTCAACAGTCAAAGTATGTAGGAAAGGAGGAATGGATTACTTTTTTGCAGGAAATCCAACAAGGTTTCCAGGAAGGGTGACCTCTGAGTTAGACTTTGATAGATTAAGAACAATTTTTCCAAGTCATATGGGGTGTAAGAGCAGGGGACACGTTTAAGCAGAGCAAACAGCACATACAAAAGCATGAAGCAGCATTGTGTCTGAAATAGTTAATTATTACTGCATAACAAATCTCCCCAGAACTCAATGGCTTAAAACAATAATTATTTCTCATGAGTTTGCCTGTGTGTTGGTGGATTCATTCTGGGCTTAGCTGAGGGCTGACTTTGCTCCATATAACTCTCATCCTTTTCCTGGTACCAGATCACTAACATGTCTTTGTTGTGGCACAGGTACTGTTGGCCAGGTGCGGGGTGGCTCACGCCTGTAATCTTAGCACTTTGGGAGGATGAGGTGGGCTGATTGCCTGAACTCAGGAGTTCGAAGCCAGCCTGGGCAACATGGTAAAACCCTATCTCTACTAAAAATACTAAAAATTAGCCAGGCGTGGTGGTGCGTGCCTGTAATCCCAGCTACTTGGGAGGCTGAGGCACAAGAATCACTTGAACCCAGGAAGTGGAGGTTGCAGTGAGCTGAGATCACGCCACTGCACTCCAGCCTGGATGACAGAGCAAGATGCTGTCTCAAAAAAAAAAAAAAGAAAGAAAAAAGAAAGTACTGTTTTGCCACATTCTCTTGACCAAAGTAAGTCACATAGCGGAGCCTGGAGTCAAGAGTGGGAAGGGTAGGGAAGAAGCCCTACCCGTGATGAGAGAACACTACAAAATTAAATGGCTTACGATATGGAA
Source organism: Cheracebus regulus (assembly GCA_963574635.1). Lineage (NCBI taxonomy): Eukaryota > Metazoa > Chordata > Mammalia > Primates > Pitheciidae > Cheracebus > Cheracebus regulus. The sequence continues at coordinate 32,696 of CAUYQU010035491.1, forward strand.
TTAGGGATGGGTAAAAATTTGGGCCATTAATGCAATTTACCAAGGAATAGTTTCTCATAAGTGACATTACTGACATTTGGGGCTGGATTCTTCGTTTCTGTGGGAGACTGTCCTGTGAACTGTAGAAGATTTAGCAACAGCTTGGACCCCCACACCTGCTAGAAGCTTGCAGCATATCCACAAGTAGCAATCAAAAATATCTTCAGGGGAATAGACATCATTTGACAGTAAAGACACATGCATGCATATGTATGAATGGAGTGCTTCCTTCAGGGTGGCTTTTGACATCATTGCAGCACTATTTGCAATAGCAATGTCATGGAATCCACCAAATGCCCCTCAGTGGCAGATTAGATAAAGAAAAAATGTGGTCCACGTATACCATGGAATACGATACAGCCATAAAAAGAATGAGATCATGTCCTTTTCATGATCTCAAAGGATGGAGCTGGAAGAGCTTTGCATGGATGGAGCTGGAGGCCATTATTCTTAGCAAACTAACACAGGAACAGAAAACCAAATACCGCATGATCTCACTTACAAGTGGAAGCTAAAAGAAGAGAACACGTGGACACAAAGAAGGGAACGACACACACTAGGAACTACTTGAAGGTGGAGGATGGGAGGAGGGAAAGGAAAGAAAAATGTCTGCAGAGTCTCTGGATGTCCACTGGAGAGTAGGGTAATGGGGAAGGGGAAAAAAACGACCCCCATTGGAAACTACTGTATCAAGGTATACTCAGAAAACTCAAAATATTGGCCGGGCGCGGTGGCTCACACCTGTCGTCCTAACACTTTGGGAGGCCGAGGCAGACAAATCACCTGAGGTTGGGAGTTCGAGACCAGCCTGACCAACATGGAGAAACCAAGTCTCCACTAAAAATACAAAAATTAGCCAGGCGTGGTGGTGCACACCTATAATCCCAGCTACTCGGGTGGCTGAGGCAGGAGAATCACTTGAACCCAGCAGGCAGAGGTTGTGGTGAGTGGAGATTGTGCCATTGCACTCCAGCCTGGGCAACAAGAGCGAAACTCCATCTCAAAAAAGAAAAACCTCAAAATATTCCAAAATTGTTGGTGTGTAAGATGCAAAGTGAGGAAACTGAAAAAGGGAAGGGAGGAAAGGTAAAAATGCAGCTCCCAAGGTAGGGAGGGGCGCTTTTTGGGGGATCCCTTATGTTGAATTAGGAGTTGAGAGTTGAGATTTTTTTTTCTTTAGGCAACCGCCAACTACTACAGGGGCTTAGATTTGGGTTTTGGAAAGGTGACTAGTGTGTGTGATCTGTTCCTCCACAGCAGCTGTCCCCATCATTCCTCATGTCTTAAGGCAGGCTTTGCTGGGACACGAGTGCTCATATCTCTGTACGCTTCATGTGGCATGGGGCACTGGTTTATCTCTGCAGCTGCATAAAGATTAATGACAACCTTTACTTGGCCAGATGCGGTGGCTCATGCGTGTAACCCCAGAACTTCGGGAGGCCAAGGTGGGCATATCACTTGAGGTCAGGAGTTCCAGACCACCCTGGCCAACATGGGAAACTCTGACTAAAAATACAAAAATTAGCTGGGCATGGTGGCGGTCACCTGTAATCCCAGCTACTCAGGAGGCTGAGGCAGGAGAATCGCTTTGAACCCGGAAGGCAGAGGTTGCAGTGAGCCGAGATTGGGCAATTGTACTACAGCCTGGGTGACAGAGCGAGACTCCATCTCAAAAAAAGAAAAAAAAAGATTAATGATAGCCTTTTTCTGAAACGTTCTGCTCCTGGGCCTCAATGAATACATTTTCCAATAATTCCTTTGCTTTTTCTCATCAGGGAATGATGCCGTTGAGGAATAGCACTCATGTAAATACTTCTTTGCTTTTCAGAGAGCATACACCCTTCTGAATTACACACTGCAATTTAGAAATTACACTCACATGTGGAATAATATGGTTTGGTGTACTTACTACAAAAGCTGGCATCGGTCCTTCAATTGTTAAGATCCCTGGGTATTTCCATTATGGTGTAAATTAGCTAGTATTTTCCAAGTTCATTATTGCTATTTTTATGTCCATTATTTATAAGCCATTAGAGGTATACACAGATTCATGCCTTTATAAGAGAAATGTCTTTTGGTTAACTTGGCACTGAAGGTCTTCACACAGAAGCACAATTTCTTTGAAAGCAGTTTATTTCCAGCTGAGCACAAATACATGGAGTGTGTGTCTTCTTTCTTACCAGATTTTTGCTAACAGGAGAAGAATCCTGTGAGAACGGAGTGCTTCCTGCAGGATGGCTTCTTTTTTCTTTTCTTTTTTCTTATTTTGAGGCAGAGTCTCACTATGCTGCCCAGGCTGGCGTGCAGTGGTGCGATCTCAGCTCACTGCAATCTCCGCTTCCTGGGTTCAAGCGATTCTCCTGCCTCAGCCTCCGGAATAGCTGGGATTACAGGTGCGCACCACCACGCCTTGCTAACTTCTGTATTTTCAGTAGAAACAGGGTTTCACCATGTTGTCCAGACTGGTCTCGAACTCCTGGCCTCAACTGATTTTCCTGCCTCAGCCTCTCAAAGTGCTGGGATTACAGGCGTGAGCCATCAGACCCAGGCTAGAATGGCTTTTGACATTATAGGCAACGGGTTTCATTTTGTTATGGGGGAACGAAAATATCTTGTGGGGCTATTCCAGTGTGAAGGGATGAAGGCTTGGGAGAGGAGATTTGGGTTGTGTACGATGTTTCTAAGACTGTGTTGGCCGGTGTGGTGGCTCATGCCTATAATCTCAGCACTTTGGGAGGCTGAGTGGGAGGAGTGACCGTTGAGCCCAGGAGTTTTGAATGAAGTCTGGGCAATATAGCAAGACCCTATCTCATAAAAAATTTTAGAACATTAGCTGAGCATGGTGGCGCATACCTGTAATCCCGGCTACTCAGGAGGCTGAGGCAGGAGAATCACTTGAGCCTGGGAGGTGGAGGTTGCAGTGAGCTGGGATCACGCTACTTTACTCTAGCCTGAGTGACTGGTGGGGATCACGCTACTTTACTCTAGCCTGAGTGACTGGCTGGGATCACGCTACTTTACTCTAGCCTGAGTGACTGAGCGAGACTGTCTCAAAAAAAAAAAAAAAAAAATTACGGCTGAAGCCATGCTTCCCAAATTTGCCAGATCCCATGAATTATCTGATGTGCTTTATTACACATTCTGATTCCAGGGCATCATCTGAGAAGAAACTCCTGGGACTCTGTATGTTTAACTGGTGCCCTGTGTGTCTCTTAGGACTGGTCAAGTTTGGGAAGACTTGGTCATTGGTCTGAGATTTGGCTCTTCCTTCGAATTGCAGAGAAAGCTTTTCAAAATACAGATTGCTGAGCTTCACTTACAATCCTAGGGAGCCCCAGAATCTGTATTTTTATTTTTGATTATTTATTATGAGACGGAATCTCACCCTGCGGCCTAGGCTGCAGTGCAGTGGTGCAATCTCAGCTCACTGAAGCTTCAACTTTCCAGGCTCAAGCGATCCTCTCACCTCAGCCTCCAGAGTAGCTGGGACTACAGGCAAAATGGCACTACACTTGGCTAATTTTTAAACATTTTTTTGCAAAGACAAGGTCTCATTATGTTGCCCAGGCTGGTCTCGAACCCCCAAGGTCAAGTGATCCTCCTGCCTCCGCCTCCCAAAGTGTTGGAATTACAGGCCCAAGCCACTAAGCTCAGCCTTAATTGCATTTAAAAAACTGTGATAAACTGCACATAAGATAACATCATTTAACCATTCTGACACGTACAATTCAGTAGCATTTAGTATATCCACAAGATTGTGCAGCCCTCACCATTATCTAGTTCCAGAACATTTTCACTGCCCCAAAGGGAAACTCCTACTTATTAAAAAGTCACTCCCCAGTCCTCCCTCCCTCAGCCCCTAGCAGCCACTAATCTGCTTTCTATCTCAATGGATTTGCCCACTCTGGACATTTTATATAAATGGGATTATATAATATGTGACCTTTTGTGCCTGACTTCTTTCAATTAATGTAATGTTTTTAAGGTTTATTCTTGTTGTATATTACTTGCACTTTACAGATGAGGAATCTGAGGTTCAAGGAAGAGAAGTAATTTGCAGGAGTTCAAGACCAGCCTGGGGCTGGGCACGGTGACTCATGCCTGTAACCCCCACACTTTGGGAGGCCGGTGGATCACCTGAGGCCAGGAGCTCAAGACCAGCCTGGCCAATATGGTGAAACTCTGTCTCTATAAAAAGTACAAAAATTAGTATGATGGTAGATGCCTGCCATCCAAGCCACTACGGAGGCTCAGGCAGGAGAATAGCTTGAACTCGGGAGGCAGAAGTTGCAGTGAGCTGAGATCGCACCTCTGCACTCCAGCCTGGGGACAGAGTGAGACTCTGTCTCAAAAAAAAAAAAAAGAAGAAGAAGAAGAAGAAGAAGAAGAAGACCAGCTAGGGCAACATGGCAAGATCCCTTCTCTACAAAAAAATGCAAAAGTTGACCAGGCATGGTGGCATGCTTCTGTGGTCCCAGCTACTCCAGAGGCTGAGGTGGGAGGATTGTTTCAGCCCAGGAGGGGGAGGTTGTGGTGAGCCGAGATCATACCCTGCACTGCAGCCTGGACAAGAGAGTGAGACCCTCCCCCCCAAAAAAAAAGAAAAGAAAAGAAAAAAGAAAGAGATAAGTAACTTGCCCAAGGTCACTTAAAGCCCAAGCCATCTGATCTGGGCCATTTCTCATATTTATGCCATTCTGAATTACTCTTGGGCAGGCTATGCCCTGTAGAAAAAGGTCCTAATTAGATGACCATGTTACCATCCATGCAAGGTTCCTAGTTCAATTCAGTTTTGTGTACTACAGAGAAAAGTGATCGGTCAGGCTCTGGATTTGTCCAGACTTCTAAAAATAAGCTGTGTTTCTGGGTCAGCAGCTGTGAGGGCCACATTGAACAATGACTGCCTTGGACACATTTAGCCCCAAAGCTTTCTGTCCTGACCTCTATCACGTCCTTAGTTAAAACAACACTCTTCATATTCTCTGATCCTGGGCCCACCCCAGATCTGCAATGTGGAGGCCTAGGAATATAGGTGTGTAGCAAATATCTCAACTGATCCCTAGGAAAGAAGACATTGTCCAGTGGTACTAATTCTTCTTTTTTTGAGACAGTCTAGCTCTATGACCCAACCTAGAATGCAGTGGTACAGCTTGGACCTCCTGGGTTCAAGCAATCCTCCTATCTCAACCTTCTAAGTAGCTAGGACTATAGGCATGTATCACCATGCCCAGCTAATTTTTTTGTAGTGATGGCATCTGGTATGCTGCCCAGGCTGGTCTTAAACTCCTGGCCTCAATCAATCCTTCTGCCTTGGCCTCCCAAAGCGCTGGGATTACAGGTGTGAGCCCTCACATGCAGCCAGGTGGTACTTTTTTCTGAGATGGAATCTTGCTCTGTCGCCCAGGCTGGAGTGCAACGGTGCAATCTTGGCTCACTGCAACCTCCACCTGCCAGGATCAAGGGATTCTCGTGCCTCAGCAGCTGGGATTACAGGTGTGTGTCACCACACCTGGCTAACTTTTCTATTTTTGGTAGAGATGGGTTTCACCATGTTGGCCAGTCTGGTCTCGAACTCCTGACCTCAAGTGATCAGTCTGCCTCAGCCTTCCAAAGTGCTGGGATTACAGGTGTGAGCCATCACATGCAGCAAGATGGTACTAATTCTTCCCTACCGATGGGGAAACAGATATCCAGCAGAGAGGTGACCACCCCACAATTTTATATTTAGCCCCTTGGTCTCCTTCTAATGAGGAATGAGGCCTGAGGTTCCAGTATTACTTTCAATAAATATTTATGTTTTATTACCTACTTAGCCCTTTGAAAAATGGTTACATCGAAGGTCTATTAATCTATGAGCTCCTGGTGGACAAGGACAGATTGTTGGAGTGCCTTCCTAGCCTGTTAAAAATTAGTGACAATGATAACGACGCTGATGACAATGATGATTAAACTCAGGGCTAGGGCCTGGATCCAGTCCCTTGACTTCTCTGGATGAAGTGTCTTTCTTTGTTAAATCAGGATAATGAGACTCTCCTGCTGTTGTTTGTGAGGCCAATTAACTATGCCTTGCAAGGACTCAAACCTATAAACACTTTGTAACCTATTCAAATGTAAAAGGCTTGTTGATGAGGACTTTGGTTTGTGAACTTAAGCACAGAAAAGCTAGGAAATGCAAATGTACAGGCGTGCCTGTGAAGCCCGCTGCCAGCTTCATCCTCCTCTGTCCTGTAATAGCTTTTCTAGTGATCCCAACTCTGCAAAACAGAAAGTAGTGGCGCTGCGTTACAAACAAGCAAAAACCACTATGAAATGAGTATAAATGGGCCTTCATCGAGAAATTCTTTTCCATTTATAAATAATGGCGTAAGAGGTGTGTGTGTGTGCAAGTGTGTTGTGTTGTTTGGGATTTTTTTTTTCTTTTTTGACAAAGTCTCACTCTGTCGCCCAGGCTGGAGTGCAGTGGCATGATCTCAGCTCACTGCAGCCTCCGCCTCCCGGGTTCCAGCGATTCTCCTTCCTCAGCCTCCTGAGTAGCTGGGACTGCAGGTGCCTGCCACCACGCCCGGCTGGTTTTTGTATTTTTAATAGAGACGGGGTTTCACCATGTTGGCCAGGATGGTCTCAGACTCTTGACCTTGTGATCCACCTGCCTCGGCCTCCCAAAGTGCTGGGATTATAGGCGTGAGCCACTGCGCCTGGCCTTTTTTTTTATTAGAGAGTCTCGCTCTGTCGCCCAGGCTGGAGTGTAGGGGGGAGATCCTGGCTCACAGCAACCTCCGCCTCCCAGATTCAAGCAATTCTCCTGCCTCAGCTTCACATCTTATCTCATTTAAACTTAAGAACAACAATGTGAGGTAGTCAATGCCTTTATTTCCACTTTATTTGTTTGTTTGTTTATTTATTTTGAAATGGAGTCTCGCTCTGTTGCCCAGGCTGGAGTGCAGTGGTGTGATGTTGGCTTACTGCAGCCTACACCTCCTGGGTTCAAACAGTTCTCCCTGCTTCAGCCCCCCGAATAGCTAGGATTAGAGGCCCATGCCACCACAACCGGCTAATTTTTGTATTTTAGTAGAGATGGGGTTTCACCATGTTGGCCAGGCTGGTCTTAATCTCCTGACCTCAAGTGATCCGCCCCACCTTGGGCTCCGTAAGTGCTGGTATTGCAGGCATGAGGTACCACGCCCGGTCTATTTCCACCTGATTTTACAGTTAAGAAAATTGAGCTCTTGAGACGTGAGGTTTGCCTTATGCAGTCTTCTTTGTGGTCATTTCAGCGACAATCCACACGGTGTTCCCTTGTGTGAAGAAAACTTCCCCCATTGATGCTGGTGCTGGGGCCAAAATGACAGCAGCGTTTGAAGATTCCATTGTGGATTAAAGCAAGGATGGACCAGGACGCGTGCTCGCCTAGATACGGAAACTGATTTGCATTTTGGAGATCTCTAAAGCTGTTGACTGGGGGAGCTCACATTTCTTGAGTACTTATGATGTGTCTGGCCTTGTGCTGAGCTAGACAGCACAGCCTAGTAGTTAAGGGTGAGGCTTCCAATCCTGACTTTCTCATTTACCAAGTTATTTAATATCTCCGTGCCTCAGCTTGTTCTTCTGTGAATCCCAGCACTTTGGGAGGCTGAGGCCGGAGGATCACTTGAGGACAGGAGTTACAGACCGGCCTGGGCAACACAATGGAACCCCATCTCTACAAAAAATGAAAATATTAGTTAGGCGTGATAGCGCACACCTGTAGTCTCAGCTACTCAGGAGTCTGAGGCAAGAGGATCGCTTGAGGACAGGAGTTCCAGACCGGCCTGGGCAACGTGATGAGAGCCCCATCTCTGCAAAAAATGAAAATATTAGCCAGGTGTGATGGCACATGCCTTTAGTTCCGGCTACTCATGAGGCTGAGGTGGGAGGATCACTGGAGCCGAGGAGTTCCACGCTGTAGTAAGCTGTGACTGCATTCCAGCCTGGGCCGCAGAGTGAGCCAGTATCTCTTAAAAAAAAAAAAAAAAAAAGTAATAATAAAAACTTTAGGCCAGGCATGGCAGGTGGCTCACATCTGTAATCCCAGCACTTCGAGCAGCCAAGGCGGGAAGATTGCTTGAGCTCAGGAGTTCGAGACCAGCCTGGCCGACATGGTGAAATGCTGTTTGTACTAAAAATACAAATATTAGCCAGGCGTGGTGGCATGTGCCTGTAATCCCAGCTACTTGGGAGGCTGAGGCAAAAGAATCGCTTGAACCTGGGAGGTGGAGGTTGCAGTGAGCTGAGATTACGTCACTGCACTGTAGCCTGGGGGACAGAGACAGACTGTCTCAAAAAACAAAACAAAACAAAAACCAAAAAACCAGCAGTATGTCCTTCATAGAGTGATTGTGAGGATTAAATGAGTTAATACTAGAGAATTTTTATAAGCACTCACGTTAGAAACGGCCCAAGGCCACAAGGTGGGGAGTGCATGGCTGGCATATGCATCCACATCCTTCCAGAGTTTGTGTTGTTAAACTGCTGACCCTTTCTCCTCTGAGACTACATACTTGCAAGTAGCAACACACCAAGGCTCTGATGTCATCATCTATTCATTCAAACATTGACTGCATGCTCAGAGCCAGCCAGGCCAAGCTAAATGCTGAGGAATGAGGTCTCCCACCATGAGAAAGATGTAGTTCCCTCTGTGGGGCCCAGGGCGCAGGGCTTGCAAATTGCAGCGAGAGGCTCATGCCATGTGACAAGCACCCCAATGGGAGGACGCCTAGGATGCTTATAGGGGCAGAAGAGATACTCCTCAACACAGTCTTGAGGAAAGCAAGTGACCTTTGAACTGAGCCCTGGAAACCCGTCAAAAGGCCAGCTGGGGATGCAACGTGGACAGGTTTGTGGACAGAGCAATCCACTGGGGATAAGGGCCTGGGAGCCAGGGCGGGTGCTTTAGGAGCCCGGGGAGCCAGGGAGGCTGCCGAGAGGCGAAGTCAGAGAGGGCTGGAGACTGGGTCTGGAGGGCCAGGCGCATCAGCTTTGGAATGCAAGCTGAAGCCAGTGGCCTCAGATGGTATCCACACTGAGAAAAGACTTGGGGCTGGGCGTGGTGGCTCACACCTGCAATCCCACTTTCAGAGGCCGAGGCGGACCTCAGAGGGTCAGGAGTTCAAGACCAGCCTGGCCAACATGGTGAAACCCTGTCTCTACTAAAAATACAAAAATTAGTGGGGCCTGGTGGCGGGTACCTGTAGTCCCAGCTACTTGGGAGGCTGAGGCAGGAGAATCACTTGAACCCGGGAGGCGGAGGTTGCAGTGAGCCGAGATCACGCCACTGCACTCCAGCCTGGGCTACAGAGCGAGACTCCATCTCAAACAAGAAGAAAAGACTAGGGGGCCTGTTATGTGGAGACCAGATGGGCAATACAGAGGGGCTTGACACCAGAAGCAGGCAGCAAGCTTGGGGGCTGTTACCAAAGCCAGGGCAACGGGCAAGGGGCCAGAGTTATGGTGGTGGTACTGCTGCTGGGGTTTGGAGAGAGAGGCTGGGGTTTTAGGACCCTCTTGTGGGGCTGGAACAGTGCCATCTGACCGTTTCTTCCTTTCTTCCTTTTTTTTTTTTTGAGACAAGGTCTTGCTCTCTTGTCCAGGCTGGAGTGCCATGGCTCACTGCAGCCTCGAACTCCTGGGCTCAAGTGATCCACCTGCCTTAGCCTCCTGAGCAGCTCTGAATACAGGTGACCGTGTTTACACATTTTCGTTCCATCACCTTGTGGGCTGTTGTGATATCTGGCGCTTGAGCTGGGTTTGCTGCTCCAGCTTACACAGCAGATCAAATGGTTATCCTTCCCGTTATCCTGTGTTCAGAGCATCTCTGCTCCTTTTCTGGAATGTCAGGCTTTGGCTCTTTGCTTTTAGCTTTTTTTTTCTTTGTGTGAGATAGTGTCTCCCTCTGTCTCCCAGGCTGCACTGCAGTGGTGCAGCCATATCTCATTGCAGCCTTGAACTCCTGGGCTCAGACGATCTTCTTGCCTCAGCCTCCGAGTAGCTGGGAATACAGGTAGTCAGGTCTGAGCCACCATCAGGTAATTTAAAAAATTACAGGTATGGATGGGCGCTGGGAGCACACCTGTAACCCCAGCACTTTGGGAGGCTGGGGTGGGCAGATCACTTGAGGACAGGAGTTTGAGACCAGCCTGGCAAAACTCTGTCTCTACTAAAAATACAAAAATTAGCTGGGCATGGTAGTGTGTGCCTACACTGTTAGCTACCTAGGAGGCTGAGGCATGAGAATAGCTTGAACCCAGGAGGTAGAAGTTGCATTGAGCTGAGATTGCACCACTGCACTCCAGCCTGGGTGACATGACAGAGAGAGACTCCATCTCAAATAAATAAATAAATTAATTAAATACATTTATAGGTATAAACCACCATTCCTGGTAATTTAAAAACGTTTTTGTAGAGACATGGTCTCACTATGTTGCCCAGGCTGGCCTCAAATTCCTGGCCTTAAGTGATCCTCCTGCCTTGGCCTCCCAAGGCGCTGGGATTACAGACATGAGCCACTGTGCTGGCCTCTCAATTGATTTCTGAGTGCCCTGATTTCAGCTCCATCACTCTGTTATTTTTTGAGATGGAATCTCACTCTGTTGCTGGGCTGGAGTGCGATGGCTCCATCTTGTCTCACTGTAGCCTCCACCTCTCAGGTCCAGGTGATTCTCCTGCCTCAGCCTCCTGGGTAGCTGAGATTACAGGCGTGTGCCACCATGCCCAGCTAATTTTTTTGTATTATTAATGGAGACAGAGTTTCACCCTGTTGGCCAGGCTAGTCTCGAACTCTTGACCTCAGGTGATCCACCCACCTCAGCCTCCCAAAGTGCTGGGATTACAGGCATGAGCCACTGTGCCTGGCCTATTCAGATGACCACCAAGTCCTTGTCCTTCCCTACAACGTCTCTCTGAAGACTCCTCGTGGTGTCTGTTCCCGCAGTCCTAAGTCAGGATCCGTGTGTCCCTGTCACGCTGATTGCTGTAGTGTCTCCTGACCACCCTCTCTGCTGCCTCTCACCTTCTCCCGTCACCCAGACGGTAGAACGGAGTCCCCATCACCATTCTGATCATGTCCTTGCTCTGTTTAAGATTCTGCCGTGGGACCTGCTTCTTATCAGATCATTCAAGGCTCCCTGTTCTTTCATCAGCCATCGTACTGAAGCCCCACTGCTGCGCAGGGCAGACCCGGTGCCACTCAGGCTGAAGCCTCTCTGATCCTCTCTGTTCTTGTTACAGTGAGGCCACGCTCGTGCCTTTGCTGGGGCAGAGCGGTTTTATTGGTCAGACCTACTGACAAAACCTTCCCGTGTCGTGTCTGGAACACGTCTCCTCCTACTGATTTGAGTCACCTCCTGGGGGAATTAAAAAATTTGAATCAGCAGCACAGAGGGAGAAAGGGAGAGGTCTGGAAGTCACAGTTCTAGCAAAGATGAGTCTGGGCAGATAGAAGTTTGAATCCAGGGTCTTTCTTTGAACAGGCAGTTCTGAGAGGTGGGGGTGGGAAGGACATCAAAATCACAGGCCAAGTGAGAGAGAAGCACTGAGCTGACCTGATGGTTTTGGCATGACTTGGGCAAACGAGCCGGTGGGATTAGTACGGCTGATGAATGCAGTTAAATGCTGTGCACTGTGAAATGCACACGGCATGCAGACGGCCTGGGAGAGGTGACAAAAATTTGTCACTTGAAAAAAAACAACAACAGCCAGGCATGCCTGTAATCTCAGTACTTTGGGAAGCCGAGGAGAAGGATCACTCGAGCCCAGGAGTTCGAAACCAACCCAGGCAACAAAGTGAGACCTCATCTCTATAAAAAATTTTTAAAAAATTATCTGGGCATGGTGACACGCACCATGAGTCCAAGGTACTCAGGAGGCTGAGGTGGGAGGATTGCTTGAGCTCAGGAATTTGAGGCTGCAGTGAGCCATGATCACACCACTGCATACCAGCCTGGGTGACAGAGTGAGACTCTGTCTCTGAAAAAGAAAGAAAGAGAAGAAAAGCCTAAATCATTAATCATTACTATTTCTAAAGCTGAAGCAAAACAGGTGAGTTCTGAAGAATTCTTAATTTTTCATTTTTTAAAAAAATCCTGGGTGTAGGTAAAGACCAAGCTAGAACTGAAAGCTTCAGTGAAATAAGTTGGCTTCATGCAGGAGCATGGCCTTTGAATCAAGATGTCAACCTGGCTGTGTCCCTCACCCTGCCCCCAACCTCTTCACTACCTGTCAGAACAGCCACCGGCCAGTGGCCTCTGCAAGTTTCCAGCAAATATTCCTTCTTGGCACAAGAGAAGGTGACTGTCTGAGACTGGAAACAAATTTCTTGAAGCTGCTTAGGTCCTTTAGCTAAGTTGAGTTGTTTTATTGATTGATTGATTGATTGATTGATTTTCGAGACAGAGTCTCACTCTGTCTCCCAGGCTGGAGTGCAGTGGTACAATCTGGGCTCACTGCGTCCTCCACCCGCTGGGCTCAAGCGATCCTCATGCCTCAGCCTCCTGAGTAGCTGGGATTATAGGCATGTGCCACCACGCCTGGCCAATTTTTGTATTTTCAGTAGAGACAGGGTTTCGCCATGTTGCCCAGGCTGGTCTCTAACTCCTCGCCTCAAATGATCTGCCAACCTTAGCCTCCCAAAGTGCCGACAGGCATGAGCAACCGCACCTGGCCCAAGTCGAGCTGTTTAAAATAGTGTTTGGAGAAAATGTGTTTTCCAAAAATTACTACCAAGTTCTTTCTAAATAGTTTATAGTGTATGGTTTTTAAATGTCCTATAATAATTAAAATTTAATGAGAGCAAACATTTATTATTAACTAGGTTCTAGACACTATGTTAGGTACTTTATAGGTATCTCAATTAATTATCACAACAATTGTATGATAGAAGCAAAGGGGTATCTCAGTCCATTTTGCATTGCTATAAAGGAATACCTGAGGCTGGGTAATTTATAAGGAAAAGAGGTTTATTTGGTTCACGGTTCTACAGGCTGTACAGAAGCCTGGTGCCAGCATGTGCTTCTAGTGAGGAAGCTTCCAGTCATGGTGGAAGGCAAAGAGGAGCCAATCTGTCACATGACAAGACGAGAGAGGGAGCAAGAGAGAGTGGGGAGGAGGTGCCGCTGGTTTTTGTTGTTGTTGTTCAGACTAGATCTCACTCTGTCACTCAGGCTGGAGCAAGATGGTGTGAACATGGCTACTCCAGCCTCGACCTCTGGGCTGAAGTGATCCTCCTTCCTGCCTCAGCCTCCTGAGTTTCTGGGACTAGAGGCCTGCATGACCCTGCCTGGCTAATTTTCAATTTTTTTTTTTTTTTTTTTTTTAGAGACAGGGTCTTTCCATGTTGCCCAGGATGGTCTTGAACTCCTGGACTCAAGCAGTCCTCCAGCCTCAGCCTCCCAAAGTGTTGGGATTTCAGGCATGAGCCACCATGCCCAGCCCCAGACTCTTTTAACTAATCGAATTTCTAGGGAACTAACAGAGTGAGAACTCATTTATTGCCTTGAGGAGGGCACCCAGCCACTGGTAAAGGATCTGCCCCTATGACCCAAACACTTCTGCCAGGTCCCACCTGCAACACTGGGGATTCAATTTTTTTTTTTTGAGACAGAGTCTATTCTGTCATTCAGGCTGGAGTGCAGTAGATGATCTCAGCTCACTGCAACCTCCACCTCCTGGGTTCAAGCTTCTCCTGCCTCAGCCTCCTAAGTAGCTGGGACTACAGGTGCACACCACCACGCCCAGCTCATTTTTGCATTTTTAGTAGAAAAGGGGTTTCCTCACATTGGCCAGGCTGATCTCAAATTCCTGGCCTCAAGTGATCCACCTGCCTCAGCCTCACGAAGTGTTGGAATTACAGGCATGAGCCACCTTGCCCAGCCATGAGGATTAAATTTTAACATGAGATTTGGAGGGGACAAGCACCTCATCTCTATCAGTAGAGATATTATTAAATAAAAATATGTAACCACTTGTTCAGGGTTAACCTTTTGCTTGCAGGATGATGAAGGGTTTTGGGGACATAGAGGAGAGGGGCTGAGTCACTCCTTAGGAGGTCAAGGAGGTCAGGATGACTTCTGTTTTCTGATTGGTGTGGGAATATGTTAGCAACTGGTATGACCAGAGTTCACAGTGTTATGGACAAAATTATGTCCTCTCCCCAAATCTGTATACTGAAGTCCTAACCCCTAGTACCTCACAATGTGACAGTATTTGGAGATGGACTCTTTAAAGAGGTGATTAAATAAAAAATGGGGCCATTAGGGTGGGTCCTAATCCAATCTGACTGGTGTTTTTATAAGAAAAGGAGATGTGGACACAGAGACACGGGGGGCACTGGCCATCTGAGGACACAGTGAGAAGGTGGCCGTCTGCAAACCAAGATGAGAGGTCTCAGAATGAGTCAACACTGCCAACGCCTGAATCTTAGACTTCTGGCCTCCAGAACTGTAAGGAACCACATTTCTGTTATTGAAGCCACTTAGTCTGTAGTATTTTATTATGGCAGCCCAAGTGTATTAGTCTGTTCTCACGCTGCTGATAAAGACCCCGACACTGGGTAATTTATAAAGGGAAAAGGTTTAATGAACTCACAGTTCCACATAGTTGGGGAGGCCTCACAATCATGGCTCAGTGCAAATGAGGAACAAAGTCATGTCTTACGTGGCAGCAGGCGTGAGGGCGTGTGCAGGGGAAAGCCCATTGATAAAACCATCAGATCTCATGAGACTTTTTACTACCATAAGAACAGTATGGAGGAAGTCGCCCCATGATTCAGTGATCTCTGCCTGGCCCCACCCTTGACACGTGGGGATTATTACAATTCAAGGTAAGATTTGCGTAGGGACACAGCCAAACCATATCATGAAACAAACTAATATACATATCATCTAATTATCAGCCTTGGAGATAAATCTGTTTGACAAATGAGATATATTAACAAAGATTAGGCTTTTACTAACAGAAAACACAGAATGTCAATGGCTTAAACCAATAGATGTTTATTTCTCACAGAGATGGCGATTACACAGAGAAGGGTTACTGAGCCCTGGATTGGTCTGGTCATCACGGGAGAAAGAATTTTTGTTCAGCCTTACAAAAATAGATAAGAAGCTAGGTGTGGTGGCTCATGCCTGTAATTCTAGCTGCTTGGGAGGCTGGGGTCGGAAGATCACTAGAACTCAGGAGTTTGAGGCCAGCCTGAGCAACATAGTGAGACCCTATCAAAAAAAAAAAAAAGGATAGGACTTGATGCCCATCTATTTCATCAGTAAATGAATGGATAAACAAAATATGGCATATTCATACAATGGAATATTACTCAGCCTTCAAAAAGGAAGGAAACTCTGACACAGGCTACAACATGATTGAACCTTGAGGGCATTATGCTAGGTGAAATAAACCAGTCACAAAAGGACAAATACAGGATGATTTCTCTTAGATGAGATACTTAGAGTAGTCACATTCATAGAGACAGAAAGTAGAATGATGTTACCAGGGGTTGGGGTGGGGAGACATGAGGAGCTGTTTAATGAGCATCAGTGTCCAGTTTTGAAAGATGAAACAGCTCTGGAGATTGACTGCACCACAGTGTGAATGTACATCACAGTACTGAACTGCACGCTTAAAAATGGTTAAAATAGTACATTTTACATTGTATGTATTTTACTGCAATGAAGTTTTTTTATTTAAATAAAAAAATATAGTGAGAACCTAAATAACTGGAAGGGGAGGAGGACGGGTAGAAAAAGGCTCCTGAAGAGGGGGAGAAGATATCTCAAGGACAGCTTGCCCACCCCTCCCTGCCTGTCTCCATAACTGTCCTTAGCCCTTGTCCTTAGAAGTTTGCATCTCAAAGCAGAGACTTTGTGCCTCATGTGGACTCTAACATAATGATAACAAGAATTGCTAGTAATTGAATGGATAGTAAATGAAATCAGGAAGTGCTGGAAAAATAGACTCAGACTGAGGCTGCAGTGAGCTGGGATTGTGCCCCTGCACTCCAGCCTGGGCAACACAGCATGACCCTGTTTCAAAAAAAAAAAAAGAAAAAAAAAATAGCCTTTGAAGTACTGTGGCCAACTCTGCTGGTTGGCCCATCCAAAGCCTATCATCCCAGCTTTCTTCTTCCATGCTTGGTTTCACCATGGAGCCTAAAAGCAAATTTCTTACTTTCTTGGGTTCTGTCACCGCTAGGGGTAGTCAGGTAGGAAAGTCTGGCCAAGAATACTTGAGCAGAAACATATTGGGACACTTTTTTTTTTAATATATATATATATATTTTTTATTGCATTTTAGGTTTTGGGGTACATGTGAAGAACATACAATATTGTTGCATAGGTACACATGTGGCAGTGTAATTTGTTGCCTTCCTCCCCTTCACCTATATCTGGCATTTTTCCCCATGCTCTCTCCCCCCAACTCCCCACCCCCCACTGTCCCTCCCCTATTTCCCCCCAACATACCCCAGCGTATAGTGCTCCCCTCCCTGTGTCCATGTGTTCTCATTGTTCAACACCCGTCTATGAGTGAGAATATGCGGTGTTTGATTTTGTGTTCTTGTGTCAGTTTGCTGAGAATGATGGTTTCCAGGTTCATCCATGTCCCTACAAAGGATGCAAACTCATCGTTTTTGATGGCTGCATAATATTCCATGGTGTATATGTGCCACATTTTC
>CAUYQU010035495.1:0-55824 GCA_963574635.1 Cheracebus regulus
GGGAGGGGAGCACTATACGCTGGGGTCTGTTGGGGGGAAATAGGGGAGGGACAGTGGGGGGTGGGGAGTTGGGGGGAGATAGCATGGGGAGAAATGCCAGATATAGGTGAAGGGGAGGAAGGCAGCAAATCACACTGCCATGTGTGTACCTGTGCAACAATATTGTATGTTCTTCACATGTACCCCAAAACCTAAAATGCAATAAAAAAATTAAAAAAAAAAAGAAAAAACTTTCAACCCAGAATTATATATCCAGCCAAACTAAGTTTTACATGTGAAGGAAAAATAAAATTTTTTGCGAATAAGCAAGAACTCAGAGATTTCATCACCACCAGGCCTGTTTTACAACAATTTCTGAAAGAAATACTATACACAGAAAGGAAAAACCAGCATCAGTTATCCTAAAAACTTACCAAAAAGTAAAGAATATTACAACAATGAAGAATTTACATCAACTAACGGGCAAACAGCTAGTTAGCCTTAAATAACATCAATATTAAGACTAAACTTAAATGGATTAAATGCCCCAATCAAAACATATAGTTAGACAAACTGAATAAAAAGTTACAACCTATCAGTACGCTGTATTCAGACCTTTCTTATAGGCAAGGACACACAAAGACTTAACATAAAGGGATGGAGGAAGATCTACCAACCTAATGGAGAGCAAAATAAAAACAAATCACAATTTGAACTCAGACTTGGAACAAGCAAATTTAATAAATATTTACAGAACTTATCACCCCATATCCACAAAACATATATTTTTTTCAACATTATATCATACCTATTCTAAAAGTGATCACATAATAAGAAATAAATCATTTTTTAGTAATTCCATAAATATTTCACAGATTTAAATGAAATCCTGAGCAATAGAGCAAGATTCTCATTCTCTCTCCCTCTTTCTCTTTTTTCTCTTTTATTCTTTTTTTCTCGGAAAAAAAAGGAGAAAAGAGAATAATGAATAATATTAGCGTAGAATATTAAGTGCTTTCAATATGCCATATTTTGTGTTCATTAGACAGTATAGCCTAGGTTTGCTGTGATAACAAGCAATCCCCAAAGCTCAGTGACTTATGACTTGTAATAAAGGTTTCTTTCTTGCTATTTTAGATCTTTATTGTATGCCGGCTCCGACTTTAGTCTGTATTTTCTTTACTATGAGACTTTGAGGAATGGAGCAGCAGCTGTCTGGAATGTTGCAGGTGATTATGGTAGAGGGAAAAGAGAAATACAGCAAATGGCATACTGGCTCTTAAATCTTATTCCCCAAAATGTCCTGTATTACCTCCATTCATATTTCGTTGGTTAAATCAAGTCTCATGACCTAGGCTGACATCAGTGGGATTGGGAAATCTAATGCTCCCCAAGGGAGGAACATCAAATATTTGTGAACAATAAAGTAGTCTACCATACTGTGCTAAGCACTCAAATACTTTCTTTTTTTGTCTTCATACCAGCCTTCTAGAAATAAAAAAAAATTTTTAAAAAGGAAAAAAAGAGAAAGTTATAGTAATTGATGGGGAATTCCACACAAAACAGGCAGAGCATACAAGTTTGTTTTCATATAGACAGGACACAAGAATTCAATCACAAAACCATGGCTGAAGAGCACAGAACGCCCAGCAGCCCTCCCAGTAGGTGAGATAAGCTTTTGGCATTTCACATGCTAATAAGGGTGCCCAACTGCCAACCACCAGATTGCTTCAATGGGGTGAATGAGATAAAATAAATCCTTCAAAAAATGAAGTAGAAAACAAAGATATAAAAATGCAAGCATAATGTATTTATCAGCTTCAAGAGTTGTAAAATTATTTTGGCAAATGATAATAAAATTTTCTAAATGCCCTCTCTCGGTTTTTCACTTAATCTCGATTCAGGCCAGCAACAAAAAAACACACAAATAGTAGTGCTCCAGAGTACTGCTCCCCAAACTTCCGTTTATCTCTGAATCCCCTAGAGCTCTTTATTAAAATGCAGATTCTGATTCAGTAGGTCTCTGGTAAGTCCTGAGATCCTACTGTTCTGTGACCCTTGCTTGACTAGCAAGGAATAATCTAAAGATTCTAACCATGTGCCTGGCTGCCCACCTGAGACAAATGACCACTAACAACCTTAAAATCAAGGTACATTTTCTAGGGCCAGTTTTTCAGTTGTTCCAACCCCATAACCAACCTACCAGAAATGTACTCCTGCAAAAGCATTAACAGTTGGGGAGAAAATTGTGGAACTGGAAACTGAATTTAAAGAAAATGTTAAGGTTTGCACAGAGATCTAAGTAGATGAACATATAAAGAGAAGCTTAAAAAACTCAAAGAGACTGAAAAAAACACAGAAGCCTAGGAAGATTTCTAGCAGGACTGACTAGACTCAGAATTGGAGAAATTATGTCTTCACACTGAAGAAATATATCTAGTCTTGGACGCAAAAAATTTTTAAGCCAGGCATGGTGACTCACACCTGTAATCCCAGGACTTTAGGAGGCCAAGGAGGGAATCACATGAGCCCAGGAATTCAAGACCAGCCTGGGCAACAAAGGGAAATCTCGTCTCCAAAAAAAAAAAAACAAAACAAAATTAGCCAGATGTGGTGATACGTATCAGTAGTCTCAGCTACTCCAGAGGCTAAGGTGGGAGGATCTCTTGAGCCCAGGAAGTTGAGACTGCAGTGAGCCAAGATTGCACCACTGCACTCCAGTCTAGGTGACAGACCAAGATCCTATCTCAAAAAAAAAAAAAAAAAAAATTAAAGAAATTTACATCTAGACCATACCTAGTGTGACAAACTATAAAAAATCAAACAATAAGAAAGTCTTAAAGAAACAGACAGAAAAGACAGATTAATATAGCAAGTATATTTAGACTAACAAAAAGTATCTTATCAATAATAAGAGTTCAGAAAGAAACAGAATCTGCAAAAAACTGAAAGGAAATAGATTTTGAACTAGGATTTTATACCTAGCAAAGTTACCATTCAAAAGTAAGAACAAAATAGACATTTTCAGAGCTGAGAGACTAAAAATGTGAATTATTCTGAAGACAGCTCTCTCTCATTCACATACACACTAAAGGATGCATTTTTCTAAGGAGAAATTGAACCTAGAAAGATGAAGTGGAGATTGAAAAAAGATGATGACTAAAGAATGTTGTAAATACATTAGTTCATAAAAGATTAAAATAAAAGAAAATTATATAATGATATCACTTATACAATTCATAAGGTGCAAAAAATCTTAAAATATTACCAAATTGACCAACATTGTATTAAATTAATAATGCATTGCAATCAAGGAGCATTTATTCCAGATATATAATGGTAGTGGGTTTTGTTTTGCTTTTTGGGACACCATGTCACTCTGTCACCCAGGCTAGAATGCAATGGCGCAGTCGTGGATCACTGCAGCCTCAACATCCCAGGCCCGAGCAATCCTTACACTTTAGCTTCCCAGGTAACTGGGACTACAGGTACATACCACCATGCCCAGCTAACTTTTTTATTTTCTGTAAAGACAGTGTCTCTCTGTGTTGCCCAGGCTGGTCTTGAATTCCTGGATTCAAGTGGTTCTCCTGCCTCAGCTTCCCAAAGTGCTGGGATTACAGGCATGAGCAACTGTGCCTGGCTGACAGTTAAATATTTTTAAATCTATTCATTTAGTTCACTACATGCACAGAATAAAGAAGAAAAACTGTGTGTTCATCTAAATAGATTTTTTTAAAGTTAATAAAAATTTTAACCTATTTAGGTTTAAAATGCAAACTAGGGATAGAAATGGAATCAGGTGACAGAAACCACACAGTAATTTGAACAAGGAAAATTTGGTAAGAAGAATTACTATTTCAGGGGATTAGAGTAATGAAGACTTGGCTAGTGAAAAGCAAAGAAAACTCTAAGAAGAACTCTAAAGAATGCAGGATAGCAATTATAAGCTATAGCCATTATTCCCTGGACTAAGCTAGAATATCTAAAAAAGAGCCCCTGGCCCTCATACCTATGCACACCATGGCTGAGATCAAGACCTTTTTGGAGAAGGCACAGCCATGACTCGCTGCATGGCAGAGTAGTCACCAAGGTTCCATGCTGGCCAAACTCGCTGGAAATCCACCTTCTGAGTGTTGGAGGAAGCTGTCCACAGGGAGGCGCTATGTCTTAGAACTCACCACAAAGGTGCCTTTACAGAGTGCCAGGGGAAACTGGTCATGGAGGAGCCTCACTGGCAGCACTCCACTGTGAAGTCAGCTGAGAGGACTGACTGCTGGGTTCTGCTGACCTCTGCACACCAAGGAGACAGATGCTACAGAAGTCACCTATGTTGCAGGAGGAGTCAGGCACAAGGAAAGCTATGAGAGGAGTCAGGCATTGAGGAAGTGGTACCCGCAGTAGCCTGACCAGAGTAGCACACCAAGTTAGGAAGAGGAGCACTCTCCCCATGCAGTATCCTTCCACACCCCGTGATGACAAGGCTTACCGTCTTGCCAGATGGTAAAGGAGAAATGTTACCAGGTCCATCCCCATAATTACAAAACAGGTATTGAAGGGTGGACTGGAACTGAAAGATGATAAGTTGATGTTTGCTTTGGAGCTGCAAAATGGTAAGTTTCTCCCTGCACAGGAGAGAACTTTCTTAAGCTGATAAAAGGAAGCGACTGAAAGCCTCCAACAAAACCAATGATGAAAAATTATAAGAATTCCTTTTAAAGTCAGGTCGAGTAAAAAAAAAAGTACCTCATTACTGCTTCTATTTGATACCTCCCTGGAGGTCCTCTCAAGGCAATAAGAAAAGGAAAATAAATAAAAGATATAAAGGGATAAATAAAAGAATAAACAAAAAACAGTGTTATTTACAGACAATATGGTTGCCCACATAGACTACTCCACAGATTGTTAGAATTAAGAAGTTCAGCAAGGTTGGTGAATACAAACTCAATATTTTTTAAATGTCCATTCTTATTTAGCAACAAAACCTAATTAGAAATATATCTTTTAAGAATAGAGATTGCTTTGACAAAATTTATTCTTGTAGGTATTTCATTTGCTGTCTCTCTTTTTAAATATGTTGGTATGAATAAATTTAATTAGACTGTAAGCCATGATTTCAGATACTAATTTTCTTTTATTCTCTCTTTCTCTTTCTCTGTCTGGCTTTCTTTTTTTGGACAAATATGTGTGGAAAGCCTGCTATGTACCAACAATTGCATTAGGCCTTTAGGATAGTTATAAAGATGATCAAGATATGATTCATGATCTTCAAGTGGCTCAAGTTGGGGAAAAAGATAAAACTATAAAAAAGTAAAAATAGCAAAACAATTAGGTTTTTAAAACAAGGAATTATAAAGGGAGGGAGGAAAAGAGGAAGAAAGGCAGAAGAGAAAGAAGGAGGAAAGGACAGATGAAAGAGGGATCCCGAGAGAAAGGGAGGGAGGACAGCAACTTTAAAAATTGATAAGGGAAAGAGACAAGATGAGAAACTCTAAAAACTGCAAATTTTACTTTATGCTGCATGTTTCCTCCTCTGATGACAGAAAGAGAATGTGAGGAAAGAAAATTGTGCGTAGCTAAAAATGATCCCCTACAAAAATATCATGTTGACAACTAATCTGAAATAGTGGTATCTCTGGGAAGCAGTTTGGCACTGGTGAGTTCGGACTTTTATGGCAGGCTGCCTTGGTTCATATCTTTTGGTGATGACACTTATCCTCTGTAAAGCCCATTTCTTTATTTGTGAAATGAAGACAATAGAGTGCTTACATGTAATTTAGAACAATTCCCATCACATAGTAAACACTTAATAAATGGTAGCTCTTATTGTTATTATTATTACTATTTTAACCTTGAAGACAGGGGCTCTGTCTTGTTCATCATTCTGTCTCCAGCTCTTAGCACAGTCCCTGACATGATTCAAACATGTGTTGGATGAATGACAAGTATTACTGAGCATTTATTTGCCCTGTTCCAAGCATTGTTAGAGTTACAAGTGACAGGGCAGTGAACAAAATGGACAAAACTTCCTACTGTCTTGGAATTCACACTCTACTGGGGAGACCCAGGCAATGAGCAAATAATTAAAATATGCAGTGCGTCTTATGGCAATAAATGACGAAGAAAAATAAAACAGAGAAAGTGCGAAGAGGGGCAGTATTTTGGTTATCATTTGCTTTACAACAAGCCATTCCCCCAAAGTTACTGGCCTTAAACAATTTAATCATAGTTCACGTTCTGGCTACAACAATACACATCCCTCTCATGTACAAAATGTACCCACTCCTTTCTCAGAGCCGCATGCCATTAAGGGTTCAGGTTCAAAGTTTGAGATCTTACCCCCTGAAGTAGGTTTAGGGACAAACAAGTCTTCTCTCGGGTGCTTCTTCTGGAGGTACAGAGAATTGTGAACTAAAAGACGAGTTATCTACCATCCAACACAACTGGCATGCAATGGGGACACAGGAAAAGATCATTTCAATAGGCGTTCCTGTGCCAAAGGGGGAGAAATGAGAGTCATGAAGCAATCGTTGTTCATATTCATCTAAAATCCAGCTAGGCATATATCCCAAGTATTCCTGATGTGGGGACAATAATTGTTTCTTGATTAGGGCTCACTTTTTTTTCTCTCTCTCTCTCACCTAGGCTGGAGTGCAATGGCACAATCTCAGCTCGCTGCAACCTCTGCCTCAAGACAGGTTCAAGCAATTTTCTGTCTCAGCCTCCCAAGTAGCTGAGATTACAGGTGCATGCCACCATGCCAGGCTACTTTTTGTATTTTTAGTAGAGACAGGGTTTCACCATATTGGTCAGGCTGGTCTCGAACTCCTGACCTCAGGTGATCCACCCGCCTTGGTCTCCCAAAGTGCTAGGGTTACAGATGTGAGCCATAGTGCCCAGCCCATAAAATATTTTTTATGAAAACATCTCAGCCTGCTCCATGCCTATGGAAAGTTGGACTCCCAGATGTCCCTTTTCATTTTGAACTATCTCTGCCCTTCTTAGATCAAGCCGATATAATTCTTTAAATACTTTCTAGCTTTTTAACATACTAAATTAGAAGAAAAAAATCCATGCCTACATTTATCTTTGAATGCTACTTTCGGCTGCAAGCCAAAGAGATGCAGGACGGCACCTTTAAGATTCTTAGAAACTCTTTCTCTTGGTCAGCAGGTCTGAGGTCTTAACAAAGGGTTTTATAGCCACGCCTTTGGTTTGATCTTGACCCTAAAGTCACATTTTACTGGCAGTGCCCCGAATTTGACCTCTGCCCCAGGTCTTAATTTTTTAAATTTATTTTCAGAATGTCTTGCTGTCTGGAAGGACTATTCTGGGCCTTCTCCATTTTCCCTAAGTCTTGCTTTAAAATGGAATACAGTAGCCCCCCCTATCATGGGGGATATGTTCCAAGACCCCAGTAGATGCCCAAACCCAATTGCCATTAATCAGGACACATTTCTGTTTATGTCTTCTACCCACAGATTTAATGCCTTTTCCATCTTAACTAAGCACCTATCACGCACTATAGCCAAGCGTTTACAGTTTGAGAGGTTGACAACAAAACTAGCACAGATTTCCTTTTCCTTCTTCACCACTTTTGGATAGAAGATCCATCCTTATCATAGACCTTAGCAACCTTCGCATATGAATTTTTTTCCTTTCTTATTAAGTTGAGAATTTTCACCTTTTCACTTAAAGGAAGCACTTTACGGCTTCTCTTTGGCATATCCTAATTGCCAACATCACTCCTCCTGCCCTTTGGGGTCATCATTAAGTAAAATAAGGGTGACTTGAACACAAGCACTGCATTACCCGACAGTCGATCTGATAATCGAGGGGGCTGCTAAGTGACTAATGGGTGGTCATCATAGACAGCATGGATCCTCTGGACAAAGGGATGGTTCATGTCCCAGGCAGGATGAAACTTCATCACGCTATTCTGAACGGCACGCAATTTAAAACTTATGAATTGTTTATCCCTGGAATTTTCCTTTTAATATTTTTGGACTGCAGTTGACTGCTGGTAACTGAAACTGCAGAAAGGGAAACTGGAGACGGAGGGGATTACTGTAGTTCCTTCTGTAAGGTTATCACTTTCTTCCTGTAATTTATCTTGGGTAACTAAAAGATATACACTTTTGTCACTTTCAGTATTCTTCCTGGGTATCTCCTTAGCTAGACACCAAGTCCACTGGTTACATTTTGCCACATTCCATATTACTTCTGGAGACCATGTTGCCAAACTTTACAACACCGTATAATGTCTGTTCCCTTTCTCAAACTGCAGGGACAATTTCCTCACTGCCTTTTGTCTCCTCAACACCTTTCAAGTCTCCAAGTTTTTGTTACGATAGTACTCCGCTTTTAAGTGCACAATTTCTGCATTGCTGTGTTACAAGCCACTCCATAAGTTAGTGGCTTAAAATAGTAAGAATTTGTTTAGTCTCATCATTTGTAGTTTGGGTGATTATTATCAGTACTGTCAGCTGGAAGCTGGGATGGCTAGAAGGCCTGGAGTGGTCTCATCCACACAGTAGGCATTTGGTACTGGCTGCCAGCTAAGAGCCCAGAGGTGGCGTCAGGGGAGGGCCTCAGCTCTCCTCTGCATAGGCCTCTCCATGTGGCGGCCTCAGCTTCCTCAGAGGACTGGGCTAAGTTCCAAGAAGGAACGGCAGAAGGTGTAGATTGCTTAACGCCCAGACTTCTCCCACATTCCATTGGTCAAAACAGGTCACAGGGCCAGTTGTGTTCAAGGTGAGGGGAAATAAGCTCCAGATTCCACTTATTGATGGAAAAATGACCAGGTCATCGTTGCAAAAGAGTGTGAATGATGGAATATATTGGTGTGGTCTTTTTTTGGAAATACAATCTACCACAGCCAGAGTGTCTATGTATGTAATTTAAAATAAGATGGTCAGGGAGGCCTTCAGAGACAGTGACATTTGAGCAGAGACCTGAAGAAGAAGAAAGGAAGCCTTGCAGATACTTGGGATGAAAGCATTACAGACTGAAATAATGGTAAATACAAAAACCCTGATGTGGGAATGAGCTTTGTCTAATCAAGGGATGCTAAGGAGGCCACTGGGACTGAAGTAGAGGGTGAAGAAGGAAGGAAAAAGTTGTTAGAGGTGAGGTCAAAGAAGTCTTGGAAGCCAGATCACATAGGGCTTAGAGACACCTGGAAAAAGGAATGTTTGATTAAGAGGATAAATAATGGTGTTTCCAAAAGGTGTCCATAGAATGGGTCCTTCTTATGTGGTAGTAACAAAAAATAAGTAAAAACTTGAGAAAGAATCTCCTCACTTCCCACCTCCAAATTCCTTCCTGATAATTCCATAACTAGTTCCTGTCCATGGGGAACCCTATTCCACTTCTTGAAATAACTTTCACAGGGAGGCGGCACAGCCTGTTGCAAAAGTTTGCCTCTCCTCCTCAAGCCCTGCTCTGCATGAGTGCATTATCACATACATATGAATCTAATTGCCATTTCAGATACCCTCCAACTTCCCACCTTACCAACTTCTGAAATCTTCATCTTTCTTTTTCACTTTTACAGATGATGTTATTGATTTTAAATTATATAATGGAATGTTTCCAAGGGAGGTTACAGTTCCTGTTACCATATGTCAGTCTTAGAGCATGAACAACTTGTAATTGTTAAGTGTGTGTTCAAAGTTAATCTCGTGGCATTTGGTTGCTGCTTTTCAGGAAAACTTTTAAAAGCAGAATATATCCTGAGCAGTCTAATAAGCAACAATGGAGCAACGGGTGAGTACTTTCATATCTTCACAATGACCTTTATCTCTGCCCCAAACAGCACATTCATTTAATAACAACTTAGTGACTTAATGGTTACTATACATCAGATGTTCCCAGAGCTATCTGGGACTGACTTTGCCACTCATGAATGAAGAGGCTTTGATCAAGCAACTTATGACTCTGTGTCTCTGTTTTCTCTAAGTTAAAAAAAAAAAAAAAAAGACAAGGAATCTACTATTGGCTTGCTTCCTTGCAGAGTAAGTTATCTAATGGACCGTCACTGTCAAGGCAGGGAACTCTAGTGGGCCTCAGAAAGGTTCAGTAGCAGCTTTTAAACAAAATTGTCATTGAAAATAAAAGCTTCTAAGTTTGGAAGAGTTCGCTTTAGCTTTAACAATTTAAATGGTTCAGAAAATAGATTTGACTTTGGTATATAAGAACTTAAATAAAAACTTGTTTCAAAATGGATTTTCTTTCAATATTTAATTATACATGAAAGGACGCAAGTCCTAATACTTGGGTAACAAACTTAAGCCTTCAGATATCTTGTCTGAATTTCTGGTCATTTAAGTTATCAAGTTTACCAATAAGTTGAGCACAATTTCCATTGGACTTTAAACTGAGCATTCTTTGGATATGAGGTCTCAGACTTCTTGAAATTTGTGGACATTTCTAGTGGGAAGACAGTCTGGAATCCAAATACTAACCACACACCCCTCATTTGTGCCCATGTCACTAAACTACAATATACACTCTTGCCATCATCTGCACATACACACACAAACACAAGGCTTACAAGCTAGGAAGAAAATAAATATTCTCTGATGTGACGGAGAATAGTGAGGGGTTAGTAAAGAGTCTGCCTCTATTTTTGATGTTTGGCCACTGACAGCTTTGAGGCCTTTTTTACTTTTGCCTCACACTGGACAGGTCCATTAAAACAAACGGACAAACAAAAACTCATTCATTCACACACCCAAACCCAGCTTACAGGAACGTTTACCCAGCCCCACACCTCAATCACAATGAAAAGCAAAGCTACTCACTACTCCTTGCCTGAGTCAAAGGACCAGCTTGAGTGCTGGCCTTATTTACCCTAGAAAGTCTCATTATGTGAGCAATAAATAGTCTTATGCCCTCTTGGCACATATGTGGAGTCGTCAGTTTTGACATCCAAACCAACTTTCCGCAGATGCGATCCATCTCATCCTCTGCAAGGCAACCACAAGACAGTGGGGTTAACAGTGTAGAAAAATAAATCTGTGGAGGCCTTTGAGGAAAAGCACTGAGGCTGAGACCTGAAGGAGAAGGATCTGGCCTCTTAAGAAGCCAGAGGAAAGAGGATCCCAAGCAGAGCTAGCAGTCAGTGCAGCTGCCATGAAGCAGGGGGCCAGTCCTATTACAAGGAAGAAAAATAAAGCTAGAGTGGACCGAGAGTAAGTGTGTGCGTGTTGAGGGCAGAGGGGAGTGGAACTGGAGGCCAGACAGGAGTCAGTTTCTGCAGAGCCTTAGGCTACAGCAAGAAGTTTGAACCTGGTTCTAAATGTGGAGACAAGATTGTCTTTCAGATTGATGCCACGTTTACTCATGAAGGCTTCCATGAAAATGGTTTTACTTTACAAGGCCATATCTCTAATAATTCAAGGCAATTTCCTCTCTTTTATTTTAGGTACCTGGCTGTACAGAAATGAAAGTGACAAGGTCCTGGTGCAGTCAGTCTGTATACAGATCAGAGGGCAGATTCTGCAAAAGCTAGGTACCATCATCTAACGCTTGCACCTCTCAAGGCTCATTTGCAAAGCCTGGCTGCATGGTGTCACTGCAGAATTTTCTCCTTTTATGTATGTAGCTAAAATTGTTCATCTCCACATGCCTGAGTTTCCTCATCAAAAAGAGAATGGCATTTAAGATCCTAGGAGTGTCACGAATATTAATAAAATGGTTTTTTTCTGGTGAGTTTGGTTAAAGGGGTCCACAGTTGTATATTATGATGTTAACTTCAGGGTTCGCAGTGTTATTTCTAGCATGTGACTCGGTTCAGCAGGACTCTGTGTGACATGGTGGCATCTTATACTACACCTGTCGTGACACTATACTCGTTCATTCCTTAAGGCATTCATGAATTTTTCAAGTTTATAAAATCCTAATATACTTTAGAAACCAGAATAAGGGTTTGAGAAATTGTAACAGGAGGTGGCAATTATTATTCTTATAAAAAACTGAGATAACTATTTACATATATTACACATATTATATATACGAATACACAATAATTCTGTTTCCCAGCGAAATGGAGAAATTGTCTGTATTACAACAACTGGAAAAACATTGCTGTGTCAATCTACTCTAGGCCTGAGTTTTCCTAACAGGATCTAAAGAGTCTTCTTTCTGTATTGGTTTTCAAAGATATTCCCTCATACAAGAGCACAGGTACCAGGTGTTCCTCCCCTGTCCTTTTTTTTCAGGGATGTGGTACGAAGCAGCAGAGTTAATATGGGCCTCCATCGTAGGATATTTGGCACTTCCTCAGCCGGATAAAAAGGTGGTTTGTCCAGTGCTTCTTTTTCTCCTTTTCTGTGTTTGTCTTTGGATGTTATCTCTTTATGACACAATTCCATTTATCATATATCAATCTCATCTGTCTTATTTTTATTCATTTTTCGTGAGCATAGGACTGGATACAGCTGGTAACTTCCTTCTGTCTTGCCTCATCCTCACTCATAGCTAGACTCTTGGCGTATTGATGGTGCTTTTATAATCATTTATAACTGTCCATTTATATATTTATCTCTATTCATCCATTCATTTATCTGTTTTATTTAGCCTTTACTTGATTGCACAGCAAAGTTGAGATGGCCAAGTTGCTTATATGTAAAATCATTTTTCTTGAGTTGAGTAGCAAAGACAATTGTTTATGTAGCATCTTTATTCAGGAAATTAAGAAGAGTCATCTTCCTTCCTATCTGACATTTTCATTTTCTGGAATTCTGTGGGACTAGTCTCATTACCTGAAGCATCTGGTTATTACATTTCCCTGAGCTGTGTAAGTAGTGTTGCTGTCTACAATCTTTTTATAATACAGACTGTGATGTGAACTCTTCCTTGGGCCAGTCATTCAGGCCTAGCAGTAGGGACAAGTTAGTGTTGATGATCCAGTGAAACCCAACTGAGAAGTAGCTATGTTTACCTTAGGCACATGTGCCCTAGGATTTGTTGATCTTTCAAGCTCTGTGGCAGCCAATTTGAAAGTATCTCCAATTCGAGCTATTAATTATTACACAATGCATACATATGTCAAAATGTCACATTGTAGCCCATAAACACATACAATTATTGTATGTTGATTTTTAAAAATAGTATCTCCAACATCATAGTAACAAAATAATTATAGGCAAATAGTTCATAAGGAGGGATAATCATTGCCTTTAGGCCATGAGACGAGAGCAGTAATCCACCATGAATTCTCAATCTGTGATTTGTTTCTGTTTTTTTTTTCCACAGGGCCTCTCCACGTCGCTAGGCATACTGGCAGACATCTTTGTTTCCATGAGCAAGAATGATTATGAAAAGTTTAAAAATAATCCACAAATTAATTTGGTAATTATCATATGTCAAAAACGTGACATGGAGTGGCATCACCTGTAAAACTGTCAACGTTGTTCTTGGTGGTTGGTTACTGGGTGTCTTTCTCAGGAGACTGGGGGTCAGGGAGCTCAGTGCTGCCCCTCCTAGACAAATGGGAGGAATCCTGGAGAAGGCTCCTATTTGGCTTTATTATCCCAGCACCTAACACTGTACCAGACACTCACAGCGTGCTCAGAAAGTTACTGGTGAATGAATGAATGGATATCAACAAAATGATTTTGAGCCCCACTTCTTTCCTTTCAAAGTATCACAAAATTCAGTTTCCAAACTTGGTCCATCTTGATGATAAGGGGTAATAAACATAAAATTTTATAATCACTCTCTTTCCAAAGCAGAGCATCAGTCCCTTGTTCCAGGCTCTCGTCCTTGATAATAATGACTGCTAATTTTTAAATATCACTTTACAACTCAGAAAAAGTGTATGTATATCCACATAAAACCCTATGAGGAAGGTAGAGCAAAGTGTATCAATCCATTTTAGAGAAAAATAAAATGCAGTGCAGAAAAACTAAGTAATCTCTGCAGTTTACACAGCCAGTAAGAGAAAACTGGGAGCCGAGCCCAGGTCTCTGACCATCCCAGAGAAGTGGCAAGGATGTTCTACGGCTCTTCACACTGTACTGAAATTGCGTTTTTATCATCATCTATATTGCCATTTTCATGAAAGACCCCAATCACAATGGTCACCATACTCAGTACTAATTAGTGTAGTCAAAGAACACATACAGCTTGCTGATGGTCATCTGAATCTAAGATGTTGCTTTTTCTGTTTGACCAAAACAGGAGGATCATGTTCCCTTGTTCACCTAAATTATCCCTGATGACTGTTTAAAAATTGCAAACTTCTTTCCCATCCCGGACCTCCCTAACCTCTTCTCCACTTTCTCTCCAGAACACTTGTCATCTTCTTAAATACTATGCACTTTACTTGTTTTGCATATTGACTGATCCCTCCCCCGCAACGGAGAGTAAGCGCCTTGCGGGCTCATTGTCTGCTATTTCCCCTGAGTCTAGAACAGGCCCTGGCACGTGGAGGTATGCTATACATATTTATAGAATTAATAAGTGAATCCTAATTGCTGTGAAAGCATCAACTAAAGGGCTGTTTGCCAAGAGCAGTGCAGAAATCAATTAATCTGGCTGCAAAATGTGCAGAGTTCCTTTGAACGAAGAACTGCCACCGTCCTCCAAAGAAGCTCACCCAAATTATTTTGCACAGGTGTGTGGCCGCTGGGGAAAAGGAAAGTCAACACCCTGTGGTCTTTTGACCCACTTACTCTTTCTTGACACTGTTCTGAATGGGTTGCGGTGAGGAGTCCCTTGAAATCATGAAAAAGAAAAGCAAAACAATTTCATAGCCTGTTTTTTGCTCATCGATAATGAATTATCAGCATTCCATTTTGCCTCCCATTTTCTCACAGAGCCTGCTGAAGGAGTCTGATCACCATTTGCTGTCTGCTGCAGAAGCCTGCAAGCTGGCAGCTGCCTTCAGTGCCTACACGCCCCTCTTCGTGCTCACAGCTGTGGTAAACAGAATGCAATCCGTTCTCAAACCCCTACAGGACCGCTCCCCAGGGTGCTTTCTGATGTAACCAGTGAGAAGGGAAAGGTTTAACCTTCAAATAGTCTTTGTGTCTCATCAGTGGCAGTTGTGATAAGACTCCACACAAAAATTTTATTGGTCAGAGTGGTGACGGCCTGCTAGGAGCTAAATTAATTGAGCCTGAAGATAGAATGTTGCCTGTTGTGAAGCAATGGTTCCCAAGCCTGAGTGCACATCAAAATCACCTAAGGAAGCTTCTCAAAATACCTATTCCTGCCAGGCATGGTGGCTCATGCCTGTAACCACAACACTTTGGGAGGCCAAGGTAGGAGGATGGGTTGAGCCTAAAAGTTCAAGACCAGCCTGAGCAACATGATGAGACCTTGTCTCTACAAAAAATTAAAAACTAAAAATTGGCCAGGTGTGGTGGCTTGTGCCTATAGTCCCAGCTACTAGGGAGGCTGAGGTGGGAGGATCACCTGAGCCTGGAAAGTTGAGGTTGCAATGAGCTGAGATTGCACCACCCCACTCCAGCCTGGATAACAGAGCAAGACACTGAAAAAACAAAGGAAAGAAGGAAGGAAGGAAGGAAGGAAGGAAGGAAGGAAGGAAGGAAGGAAGGAAGGAAAAGAAAGAAAAAGAAAGAAGGAAACGAAGGAAGGAAGGAAGGAAAGAAAACTACCCATTTCTGAACTCTACCTTAGATCCACTAAATATGAATCTCTGGGGTTGGTACTAAAAAATCTTTATTTTTGGAATATTGCCTAGGTGATTCAAATGCACAGGTGCATTTGGAAACCAATGCCCTATTGCTTCAACTATTAAATGAATGACATATTCATCAACTTATATCCATTTCCATTGATAGGCTCTGTTAAAACTAACAAGAGCACCAACAACAAGCCTATCTTCTTTAATCAAAATGTATCAGGGGTACAACAGGATGGCAATTGAAGCTAATATCTTACTCCTTTATGCCAGCCAATTGCTTACATCCAGGTCCCTTCTGATTCACCAAAAAGGCCTCAAGTCCTTAACTCAAGGCTTGCCTATGGGTTTTCCTTAGAATATCTGTGGCATGTGTTCATTTTTCTATATTTCAAATGAATGTCCTCCAGAAATGAAAAGTTTGTCCTGATTCACTTCCAATTTTCAATTCAATATCTCATATGGTATTTGGTGTTTTTCCCAGAACATCCGTGGCACATGCTTGTTATCATATAGTAGTTCCAATGACTGTCCTCCAGGAATGAAAAACTTGTATCTGTGTGAAGCCAAAGAGGCCTTTGAGATTGGCCTCCTCACCAAGAGAGATGATGAGCCTGTTACTGGAAAACAGGAGCTTCACAGCTTTGTTAAAGCTGCTTTCGGTCTCACCACAGTGCACAGAAGACTCCATGGGGAGACAAGAATGGTCCATGCAGCAAGTCAGCTCTGTAAGGAAGCAATGGGGAAGCTGTACAATGTCAGCACTTCCTCCAGAAGTCAGGAAAGAGAAGCGCTGTCTCAAGAAATTATGTCTGTGATTGCCCAGGTGAAGGAACATTTACAAGTTCAAAGCTTCTCAAATTTAGATGACAGATCTTATGTTCCAGAGAGTTTCAAGTGCAGGTTGGATAAACTTACCTTGCACAGGAAAGTGGATTTCCAAACAATCCTTGAAACCTATTCACAGCACCATACTTTGGTGTGTGAAGTACTTGAAAGTGATTGTGGAAACAACAAAAATGAACAGAAAGATTTAAAAACAGGAGTCTGTATCACTGCTCTAAAAACAGAAACAAAAAACCTAGACACTGTGAGTACTACTCAAGAAAAGCCACACTATCAAAAAGACACAGGAACATCTTCCTCCCTAATGGCGAAGAATGTTCAGAGGGAATTCAGAAGAGGAAGAAGGAGAAACTGGACCCATTCTGATGCATTTCGAGTCTCCTTGGATCAAGATGTGGAGACTGAGACTGAGCCTTCAGACTGCAGCAATGGCGAGGGAGCTGTTTTCAACAAGTGTCTGAGTAGCAGCCAGAGCTCCAGTGCTTGGAGCAACTTATCAGGGTTTAGTTCCTCTGCAAGCTGGGAGGAAGTGAATTATCATGTTGATGACAAGTCAGCTGGAAAAGAGCCTGGCAAAGAACATCTGGTGGACACTCAGTGTTCTACTGCCTTGTCTGAGGAGCTAGAGAATGACAGGGAAGGCAGAGCTGCGCATTCATTGTGTTCAGACCTTCATGAAGGTCTCTCTCTTCAGGAACCCAAAGATGACAATTTGGAGCCTTCTCAAAATCAGCTCCATAAACAGATGCCCTTGACACAATTCTCTCCTCATAATACCCCAGGTACTTTCTTGGCCTCTGGTCCAGGGCTTTTAGAAGGAGCTCCAAAAGGTATCCAGGAAGTCAGAAATATGGGACCCAGAAATACTTCAGCTCATTCCAGACCTTCATATGGTTCTGCTTCTTGGTCTTCTGATTCTGGTAGGCCCAAGTATACGGGCACACATCCCTCAGTCCAAGAAGAAGCCTTTGAAATAATTGATGGGTTTCCAGAAACCAACTGTGATGCCAAAGACAGTCATGGGGAAGAAAAGGGAGAAGAAATCAGTGAAAGAGGCACAGACCCTACATTTAAAGCTAGTTCCTCCTGGGTTGACCCAGAAGGAGAAACAGCAGAAAGCACAGAAGATGCACCATTAGACTTTCGCAGAGTCATACACAATTCTCTGGGAAACAATTCCATGCTGGCATATAGCTCTTTCTCCCCTAATTGGCCTGTTCAAAATCCTGACTCCAGTAAAAGTGGTGGCTCAGTTGAAGAGCAGGGCATCGACCCTGATGCCACCACAGTGGGTGAGGAGGGGCAACTGCTCGACAGCACGGATGTTCCTTGTACAAATGGTCATGGTTCTCATAGACTGTGCACTCTGAGACAGCTGCCTGGTCAGGTGGCTGAGACTCCCAGTTCCTCTGTAAGCAGTAACATACTCTTCCCTGTCCTCAGCGAGGACTGCACTACCACAGAGGAAGGAAATGAGCCTGGAAACGTGCTAAACTGCAGCCAGAACTCCAGCTCATCCTCAGCGTGGTGGCTGAAATCACCTGCATTTTCCAGTGGTTCTTCTGAGGGGGACAGACCATGGTCCTATCTGAATTCCAGTGGGAGTTCTTGGGTTTCATTGCCAGGAAAGACAAGGCAAGAAATCCTTGAGGCTCGCACCTTGCAACCTGATGACTTTGAGAAGCTGTTGGCAGGAGTGAGGCATGACTGGCTATTTCAGAGACTAGAGAATACAGGGGTTTTTAAACCCAGTCAACTCCACCAAGCACATAGTAAGTACAACCGTTTCAGTAGGTCCCCCTTTGTGGGGGACCTTCTGAAGAGCATGGTATGTAGAACACTTAAAGCTCATGAAAGGGCTGAGTGCAGTGGCTCACACCTGTAATTCCAGCATTTTGGAAGGCTGAGGTGGGCTGATCACTGAGATCAGGAGTTCAAGACCAGTCTGGCCAACATAGTGAAACCCTGTCTCTACTAAAAATACAAAAAATTAGCTGGGCGTGGTGGTGGGTGCCTGTAGTCCCAGCTACTCAGGAAGCTGAGGGAGGAGAATCGCTTGAACTCAGGAGATGGAGGTTGCAGTGAGCTGAGATCACACCATTGCACTCCAGCCTGAGAAACAAGAGTGAAACTCTGTCTCCAAAAAAAAAGAAAGGAAAAGAAAAGAAAAAAGAAGAAGAAAAGAAAACTCATGAAAGATATAGATCCCTGGTACTGGTATGCTTTGTGAGTTCACAGAGAAATGTATACTTCAGGAGTCTCCCTTACTCTGTTTCATGGACCTTAATTATTGCAAAGTAAAGAGGCTTGCTCAGGCTCCTTCGCATACTGGAGATTTGCTCTAAGGACACACGAGGCAGAGAGGGACATGGGAGGACTTGGGCACAGCCATTGCTAAGGATTTAAAACAGCTCTAGAGGCCATCTCATTTACTCAGCATCTATCTTCTCCATTGATTCTTATTGCCAACCAGCTGATTTTAACAGGCTGGATACCATATTATCTGCTCAGCATCTATCTTCTCCTTTGAGTCTAACCCAACTGATTTTTCTCTATCTTTCCCCACTAGAATTCTATGGGGACAGAGTTTGACCTAATTAAATATCATCTTTCTATTGGGCAGAGACTTTTTACACCTGTCTACCTAAGTGGTTTCTTGCCAGCCAATTGGTTGGCCAAATGCCTCCTTGTCTTGCATTCATGATGCTATAGCAAAATGCCATGAACTGTGTGGCATATGAACAACAGAAATTTATTCCACATAATTCTGCACCCTGGAAGTCCAGGACGAAGGTACAGCATCTTTTCTCTCTGTCCTCACATAGTGGAAGGGAGAAAGGTCTCTCTGGGGTCTCTTTTATGAGGGCACTCATTTATGAGTCTCTTTTATGAGGGCGTCCAATTTATGAGGAATCTACCCCTTATGACCTAATCACCTCCCAAAGGCTCCAGCTCCTGACACCATCACCTTGTGGATTAAAACTTCAACATGGGAATTTAGGGGGGATAAAAACTTTCAGACTACAGTACCCCTACTGTTGCAATCAACAGCTACTTCTTGCTTAAGGAACAGCCCAATGTCACTGCCCAAAGCAGGAAGCTGGGGCTGGAGCCACCTCCTAGTCAATATGTCTAACACAGCTTAAAAGTGGTAGAGAAGCTGGGAGGAAGACAGAAGGAGATTCTTCTCTTAGCCCAGGAATCACATCAAAATGCCCTCCTACTATAGAGAAAAATGATTTGAATGATTAAAAAATGACTACAAAGCACATCACAGAAGAAACAAACTACACGGATTGCTAAGCACTGGCTACTAAGTAGTAGTTCTCAACCCTGGCACCACGTACAAATCTTTTAGGGAGGTTTTAAAATTTCCAATGTCCTACCCCAGAGATTTCCATCTAATGGGTCTGGTGTGTGGACCCAGGGATCGTTATTTCTTACGAACTCTCTGGTGATTCTGCTTAAAGCCACTGTTAGAGCTTCTGCTTCAAAGTATTCCAGTGTTTTGCCACCTTGAAGTCAGACTAAAATACACATCACATTTGTCACCAAAAAAAAGCAAAAATGTCCAGTAATAGGGTTTTGTTACTTACTGTGAGAATTTTGGAATCACATTTTGAAATCTGCAATTTTGGAATCACATTTATTACAATGAAGTAACTGCTTGTTATTTGTTATTGTTTGCTAATTTATGGATGAAAGCATACATTGGAGGAAGCAAGGCCCAAAATGGCAGAAACAGAACAATGATTCACTTCGTCTTTTCTTCTCTCAATTCATTAGCCATCCTGTCTGTGGACAGACAATTGACCTTCCATTTCCATCCAGCTTCTCTAACTGAGTCACCAATCCCCGTCACCATCTCACCCAACCCATAATCATCCCCTTTCCAGAACTGTGAGTTTATCTCGCTTTAAATATTTTCTCTCCCACGTGTCCCATTCATTTATCTATTATCACGATCTGGACACAGGTCTTTGTTTACTTCCTTTTAACTTCAAAGTGTTACACTCCTTCCTTAGGATTCATGTCGGTCTTTCTCCTCAAAGAGATGCTTTCTTACTTAGTACTGTTCTTCCTTTCTTTAAGGGGGAGACTGTCCCTACCTTTTCCTCTTATCTTTTCCTTTTTCAGTTGAGTTTGCATGTTTGTACCATAGCTACATTTTCTCAAATAATTTCCAAACTTTCTCAACTTAAAACAATGAAGAGAAAACTAGGGTGCACTTGAATATATAATGAATGCTAGGATTCCCGGAGCTGCCAGGAGCCTATTAGGTAAAACTATCTAGTTTGTTTCTATTTGTGTGATCTGGCATCAGTAGTAGCCTCTATTATTTGGGATCCCCAGGTAATAATACTAAGTTGCAAGCATGTGTCACTTGTCCCAAAATGGTCTCTGCAGTTTTCTGATTTTAAAATTCCTTTATTTTCCACTTCTTTCATATAGAATCTTCATGCTTATCGTAATCCCTTTTCATCATAAATAAGGGATTTTGTGACTCAAAGGCTATTCCTCACTGTAATTTATAAAGTGTTATCTTTTTATTATTTCTCACTAACTTTTTAATACTGTAGTTGTTATAGAAGAGATGAAAATTAGAGAAAATGTATAAAGAAAGTGAAGATTTCAGGTGAGCTGGTTTAGGACCTGTGTCACTTGGACTTTATTCATGAATTGTAACGTCCTTTTGAAAATAAGATTCATTTTCATCTTTTTTCTCCAGCTGCTCTTTTGTTAAAATATTCCAAAAAATCTGAACTGTGGACAGCCCAGGAAACTGCTGTCTATTTGGGGGACTACTTGACTGTGAAGAAAAAAGGCAGACAAAGAAATGCTTTTTGGGTTCATCATCTTCATCAAGAAGAAATTCTGGGGAGGTATTATTTAAAAACGTTTCTATAACTAATGTAAGATGAGCTAACCTTGCCCTTCTGTTAAGTAATCACTCATGAGACTTTGTAGGGGCTGAAAAACTTGGCCAAAATACATTTTCAGATTTCTGCTCCTCTTTCTTTTCATTATTAATTAATTAATAACAGTTACCATGTATTGAGGACCCACTTTCTATCAGCTATTTTGCTGTATATTTAAGTTACCGGATCTCAAACCCATCAGGGAAACATTATTGGTCATACTGTACTGATAAGAAAAATAAAGTTCCTGGCCACATGGCAGACCAGAGGGCCTTAAATAGTCACTAAAAATGCTGGCAAAAAGGGTAGTTAAATTATGAAAGCACACTTTTAAGTAAATAGGTGAGCCTGAAAAAAAAAAAAAAAGGCAGGAAAATCCTAAGGCCAGGGATGAAGCCTGTCAGGGATATAAGTGATTGCTGAACGCTTTCAGGATCCTGCATAGGAGTTTGAGGCTGGGGTGGAGTGAGGGTGCAGCCAGTGACAAAAGCTACACCTGGAAGGGAATGAGTTCAGATGCCACTCATACAAAGCAGGGACTCAGGAATGGCTGCATCCACAAGGGAAAGGATATCTTTAAATAATCCCACCCCAGTGAAGTCAATACCCAGAAAGTTTTTGATTTGGCCTCAGTTTTAATAAAAATTTTAAACAAAAACTCACCTGAAAAATTAGTAGCCACAGGTGATATTCATTTGCTTTAAGACATATTTTCATATCATTTGTGTATTTTAAAAGACCTATAAGCCATGACTTTTCATTTAAAGTTGGTCTTGTTATTTGCTCAAATCCAAATAGTATGAAAAGTAAATAGAAACAGAGAAATTGGGTGACTCCGTAAGCAGTGGAAATACATTTCCTGAAAAGATTATTGATGATGATGATTATTATTATTATGGCAAACGTGTGCCAGGCCCTGTTTTAAGTGATTTATATGCTAATCAATTAATCTTCACAAAACCCTTTGAGGTAGATACTGTTATTATCCTCACTTTACAGGCGCAGGAACTGAGTCACAGAGATGTTAAGGAACTGCCCAAAGTCACATGTCTAAGCAGTACGGGCAGGTGCCGAGGGTTAAATTGTATCTTCCAAAACTCATATATTTAAGTTCTGAGTACTTCAGACTACAGTCTTTTCTGGAAATAGGGAGATTGCAGATGCAATTGGTAAAGTAAAGATGAAGTAATACTGGAGGAGGGTGGGCCACTGATCCAATATGACTGATATCCTTATAAAAAGAAGAAATTTGAAGATAGACACAGACACAGAGAGAATGCCATGTGAAGTCTGTAGTTATGTTACCTCCTGGCAAAGAACTACCAGAAGCTGGGAGAAAGGCCTGAAACAAGATTCTTCCTTAGAGCCTTCAGAGGGGCGATGACCCCTCTGAAACTTTGATCTTGGAGTAGTAGGCTTCAGAACTGTGAGAAAATCCATTTCTGTTGTTTAAGCCACCCAGTTTGTGGCACTTTGTGACAGCAGCCCTAATACACCAGAGTACATCATAGGAGGACCTGAGATGAGAAATAAATTGAGAATAAGAAGCATGGAGAATGGAGTGAGAGGGTTCAACATATTTCTGATCAGAATAAAATAGCAAGAGAGCAAAAGCAATATTTGAATAGTACTTTCTAGTAATTTTTCAGAATTGCCAAAATACACTAATCTTTAAATACAGAAATCATAATGAATCCTAAGGACAGAAGGAAAGGAGGAAAGAAGCTGGAAGGAAGCAGGAAGGGAAGAAGGCGGGCAGGCAGACATCCACTTCTAGGCGTACAGTAGTCAAACCTCAAAAACCAAGGACCAAAAAACCCCACAACATTTTAAAAGCACTCAAAGAAGAAAGACAGATTACCTACAAAGAAATGTGAATTTGACATATAGCTGGTTTCTTTGTAGCAACAATGAAAGTCAGAGACAATGGAAGTCATCGTATACTTAGTGCAACTCTCTTTCATGGGGGAAGGCAAAATAAAGACATTTGCAGATTAAAAGAAAAAAATGACTATGGCAGTTTATCATGAACAAATCCTTACTAAAGAAAAAGGATCCCAGAAAAAAATGTGATGAGAGAAGATATGGACCTCCATTCTCAGACTGATGGTCCCATTCCTACGACTGGAGGTCTTCTGGCAGAATGTTCAGGAAATGTTCCAGTAGCCAGCACTCAGAGTTCACTGTCTTGTGCACACCTCTGACATCAGTCAACAAAATTCTGAATTAGTTCAAACCCTCTGTGGGCCTTGGGGTCTCTTCATAGCAAAACTGCCTAAAGCACTGGTATAGGGTCTGTATTACAACAACTGCTCCTCTGCAGGATGCCTTCTGAGGCCATGTGGCAGCCTCCACTGTCATATTTCCTTTCTGGTCTTCAGGAGTCTGAATGGCCAAAACCACAACCTCCTTAAGTTCCATTATTATATGGGACTCAGAAATTTTTGGAGAGAGTTTACTCTGGTTGGGGTCTATGACTCAAGCAATTCCCCTTGATTTTTGGTGGTCATTCTGGGCACATGTGAAATTACTCACAAATTCACACCAGCTTATAGCAAGTATAAACTACAGTACAGTGAGCACTGTTTTGCTGCTTTCTGCATGTAATCATTGACTACCTGTGTCTTCCCACACCAACTGTGCTATTAGCTCTCGAAATAAACAAATCATGTCTCACACTTTCTTCCAGTCACTCAAGACTAGTGCAGTGTTATGCAAATAATAGGTGTTGATGGATAATAAGTATTTATAAGAATGAAGTCATCATAAAAGGAAGGGATAGAGGAAGGCTTCAGATTGATGAGCTGACCTATATAAGGCCACACTGCAGGGAGTGGAAGATCTTGACTCCAGAATCCATGCACATTCCAGTACACTATCCTGACCCCCTTGTCTTACCTGAGGTCTAGAGAACTTCTACATTAAGCGACACTTTTCCTTTATCATCATTATCATTCTGGATCAGATAGCTTGAGTCGTGTTCCATTGTTCAAGCAGCTGCTACAAAATTATTTGAATCTTGAGGTAAGTCAACATAATTAATATTCACTGTCTAAGGCAGAGAAAGAGAGATTTCAAGCATTTGCATCTATCTTTTGATCTCCTCTCTCTTACTCCGTAGTAAGTAAGATCACTTTTGCACTTTGTTGTGTGGATTTTCTTTGTTCATAGGTATGTTGGGAAAGACTATAAGGAGCAAAAGGGGCTCTGGTACCACTTCGCAGATGTGGAGCGGCAAATGACTGCACAGCACTATGTGACAGAATTTAACAAGAGACTCTACGAACAAAACATTCCCACTCAGATATTCTACATCCCATCCACAATATTACTGGTAAGATTAAAGAAATAAAGAATTTGCTTAAATGGGCCCATAAATACATATTAAGTTAGATTTCTCTGCCTAACTTGTGTGCCACCATCATTCTGGCAAAATCCAACAAACTCAGTTACCAGGCTCCTTCATCCACTTCATTTGATTTCATCTACTTGGATAGAAATGTAGCAAGTATGATTAAATATGACCCTTTGCACCCTGAGCACATCATTTGGATCTTACAAGTCACACTTGAATGTCAATTCATCTGAGTATCTGATTCCACATAGTCAGGCTAGCATTTTTAGCAAACTATCCTTATGCGTTGCCCCTGTGCTTTGCAAGAAAGAACCCTAAAGATTGTTATCTAGTACAAACTATCCCCTCAATGTGATGCATAAATCCCATTTTACATCTATTAGCCTCACCCCTTACAACCAAGTGATTACTAAGCCAAAGCTTATACACCTTCAGTATGAAAAAATAACTGTTCCACTTTCGCTTTCAAATAATCCTAATGGTTGGAAAGTTCATAGACTTGGCCCTAATCTATCTTTCCCTAACTTCCATGGATTACAGCTCTGCCTCTGGGACCATGCAGACCAGTTTCTCTTCCCTGAACATCCGGTTCAATAGATAAAGGCAAATATTCTCATTGAGTTGTCTCTTCTTTGGATCAAGAATGCCTTGCCACCCTGAATATATTAAATCCTTAGTGCATTCATACTTGCAATAATTTTTTCATTGACCAGAGACATTTTTAGACCCATCTTTTCCTAATCAAAATAATAGTTATCCATTTAATACCTTCTTTATGTCACTCACTGTGCCAGGCAGTTTGCAAACCTTAACTCAAAGTAGCATAGAAACACTTAAGCTGATATTTCGAACTAGAGTCCCAGAGCATAATCTAACTTCATGTCCTGGAAACCTAGCCTCCAGGATAGGTCACCTCATGGCCTAAATCTTAAGTGAGCAGTTTAATATGTGAATAATAATAAATTTAAGTTCTATGACATGCCACATGCCATGTTAAGCACTTTACATACATTTCCTTGCATAATCCCTTTAACAAGCCTAAAACGTAGTTATAATTATACCCACTTTACCCTTGATGAAATTGAAGCTCAGAGAAGCAAAGTGGCAGAGCTGAGGTTCCAACCAAGATTTACTCAAGGCCAAAGACAGTGGCCTTTACCATTATGCTGTAATGTGTTCTATTGCTATTTTTTTCAGATTTTAGAGGACAAGACAATAAAGGGATGTATCAGTGTAGAGCCTTACATACTGGGAGAATTTGTAAAATTGTCAAATAACACAAAAGTGGTGAAAACAGAATACAAAGCCACAGAATATGGATTGGCCTATGGCCATTTTTCTTACGAGTTTTCAAATCATAGAGATGTTGTGGTCGATTTACAAGGTATGTGAAACTGGGAATTATTTTTATTTTTAATATTACTTATTTGTAAATGTGAAGTTTTGTAACTAGCTTCCCTAATCTTTATTTAATAGATTGTTCCATTGTATACATTGGCTACTATTTGGAATTAACTTAATTGATCTTACTATATATAAAAAATAATTCCTGAAAGAAATAAATGCCCAAAACTTCTACAAATATCTACAATATCACATAATCAGTAAAAGGGTCTGGCTTATGTTCTGTTGGGCTTCATTCCACAGCATATCTATAACAGCTTTTTAAATTTCACTCAATTATATTTGAATGATGTAGATTTCTTATCATTGCATTTTTTCACATGTCAAAATCTTCTTTCCACTTTTCCTTTTCTCCAGCCCCTTACCCTTATTAAGAGTGTGATGTTGGGTCTCATAATGGGGATCATTATTGTAGAAGAGAAATCTTTATCCTTAAGCCATGTGCTTAAATCCGACTTCAATTCTACCTTAATATTTTAATTTTGTTTTAGTTTGTCTGGTATTTTATTCATCAGAATTTTTATTAGCAATTGCCTTATACTTCATATAAATTATAAATAAGATCTGTTATAATTATTTATAGTAATGGTTCCATGGCCATCCCAAGACCTTCCCTATTCTACTATCAGAGCATTTATCACTCTATTATATATTTTACTTTTTATCTGTTTCCCTTCCCAAGAATGTTAGCTCAGTGAGTACAAAGATTTTTGACTAGCTTGTTCAGTCAGTACCACCAATGCCTAAAACAGTGTTTTGTAGAGTGTCTGCATTCAAAAAATATTTGTTGAATGAACAGATGAGTATATGAATTAATGAATAAGGCACTAAAGAAATTTCTGAATCATGAAAGAAGTATTCAACATTATGATATTGATAATTATTCTAAGTATATTTTATTGTTTTCTAATACCTTGAAAACTGGTGATCTGGGGATGTCATATTTGACAAATATAATTACCCAATGTTTAATTATTGTGAAACCAATAACTGGAATATGCAACCCAAATTCCTTACCAGGAATTCACTAACTATAAACAACAGGGTGACCAAGTTTTTGAAGTATCTCTTAAAGAGTGTGTGTGTGTGTGTGTGTGTGTGTGTGCGTATTTTTGTAAACACTTGATGGACATTTCCAGGGAATTTAATACTCAGGTGTGTTCATTTCTCTTTTAGGTTGGGTAACTGGTAATGGAAAAGGGCTCATCTACCTCACAGATCCCCAGATTCATTCTGTTGATCAGAATGACATCACTACTAATTTTGGAAAGAGAGGAATTTTTTACTTTTTTAATAACCAGCATGTGGAATGTAATGAAATCTGCCATCGTCTTTCTTTGACTAGACCTCCAACAGGCAAATCACAAAATTCATAGACTTCATGGATTGGTAACGTGACAGACCTTAGTGACGCTCTTAAATATCTGGTTCTCTCCTTGCAGGTACACAGAATATGGCACAGTCTGGTCCTTTGGGGCTTGG
Source organism: Cheracebus regulus (assembly GCA_963574635.1). Lineage (NCBI taxonomy): Eukaryota > Metazoa > Chordata > Mammalia > Primates > Pitheciidae > Cheracebus > Cheracebus regulus. The sequence continues at coordinate 27,641 of CAUYQU010035495.1, forward strand.
GCAGGGTCATGGCACAGGTCCTGGATAATGATTTTTGAGAGGAATTGATGAGTGTCACTTTAACGCCTGCATTTAATTGGCATCACGAGATCCTGCAGAGCCTCTTTGCCTCTGTCACAGTTACTAAGAATGTGTCAGGAGACAGTTGCTTCCAGGCCTAAGTCCTGCAAGGAAAGCAACATGAAAAACAGCCCCAACTCACCAAAGAGGGATGCAAAGCACTGCTGAGAAAGGCATGTGTTTACACCACTGAGATTTTGGAGCTTTTTGTCACTATCTATCAAGACTGATACTATTGGGGCTTTTCCTATTGATTTGGGAGGTCTTTACATATTTTAAAAAATGTGAGCCTTTGTGATATGAATTCAATTTGTTTTTCTGTCTTTTGACATTTGACTTTGCATAAAACGTTTATCTGTGCAGCATTTTTTAGATAGTTGACTTCATCAATCTTTTATTTTATGTGGCTTTTTGTTATGTATAATACTTAGATCTTCCTTATACTCTGAGTTTTTTTCTTTTTAATTCTCCCATATTTTCTTCTAGTATATTTAAATCTGTTAAAAGTAAGATGGAAGAATGGTACAATTTTCTTTATCCAGTCTGTCATTGATGGTAATTTAGGTAGACTGGATAAAGAAAATGTGGTACATATACACCATGGAGCACTATGTGTATTAGTCCATTTTCACACAAGTATGAAGAAATACATGAGACTTGGTAATTTAAAAAGAAACGAGGCTTAATTGACTCACAGTTCCACATGACTGGGGAGACCTCAGGAAACTTACAATAATGGCAGAAGGCACCTCTTTATAGGGCAGCAGAAGAGAGAATGAGTATCAGCAGAGAAAATGCCAGATGCTTATAAAACCATCAGATCTCATGAGAACCCACTCACTATCATGAGAACAGCATGGGGGAACCTGTCCACATGATTCAATTACCTCCCACCAGGTCCCTCCCATGATACATGGGAATTATGGGATTACAATTCAAGATGAGATTTGGGTGGGGACACAAAGCCAAACCATATCACTATGTAACCATAATAAAGGATGAGATCATGTCCTTTGCCAGGACATGGATAGAGCTGGAGTCCATTATTTTTAGCAAATTAATGCACTAACAGAAAACTAAATACCACTTGTTCTCACCTATAGGTGGGTGCTAAGTGATGAGAGCAGGTGGACACATAGAGGGGAACAACACACACTGGGGCTTATCAGAGGGAGGAGAGTGGGAGGAAGTAGAAGATCAGGAAAAATAACTAATGGGTACTAGGCTTAATACCTGGGTGATGAAGTAATCTGAACAACAAACCCCCATGACACAAACCTACACATGTACCCCTGAACAATGTACCCCAATGTTATTTTTTTAACTTTTATTTTTTAAATAAACAATATAATTTTTTACTTTTATTTTAAAAAATAAGTTAAAAGATAAAAGTAAAAAATTATATTTTAAAAATATAATTTATTTTAAAAATATAATTTATTTTTATATAATTATATAATTTATTTAATTATATTTTTAAAATATAATATTTAATTATATTTTAATATATATTATATAAATTATTTTTTAGATATAATTTTTAAAACAATTTTTTATTTAAAAAAATTTTTTTTAATAAAAAATAAAAAAAAAGAATAACATTGAAGTTGCAAACTTTATCAATATACCAAAACCGTTGGACTAGATACTCAAAGGGTGAATTTTATGGTATGTAAGCTATATCTCAATAAAGCTGTTTTTTAAAAAAGAATATTCTTACAAAAAACAATGATACATTTTCCTAGCTACCACAGTCCATCCCTTACCTTACACAGATCTACCTCTTCACACAGGTTTGGGAAGCAGCTCCTCCATGATCTTACTGAAAGAAACAAAAGGGACAAGTGAGATAAAGCAGTTCTTTTCTGCAATTACTCTTGGGGGCTGCAGCTTGTGCTCACTCTCTCCCTTCACCACTGTTCATTCTAAATTTCCCTCAGCCTCAACTATTAGCTCAGGAAGTCTGGCTGGTTTACCTGGTGGTGAGACTCAAACTTACATATATGATCTTCATGTATCAATTCTGAACACTTGATAGTTTATACTCTTCTCAATTTAGGGTTGCTGCGCATGTCTCTTCACAGTTGCAACTGAGGCAAGGAAGACGCATTCTAATCCCCTGCTGTGGGGAACACAGATGACTGACACTCCTAGCTTCCACTCCCCTGAATCCATCTCTGTATTTATGCTGAAGCCATATTGTCCTCAGTGTGCTGTCAGCCAGTGACTAAGCATGACAAGGACACTGGTCTCAGAATATGTCTAACCGCTGACTGTGACTGTGGAATAAAGTCTTGACATTGGCCCAAACAATGACTTTCTTAAGGCCAGATGCAGTGGCTCGGGCCTGTAATTCCAGCACTTTGGGAGGCCGAGGTGGGTGGATCACCTGAGGCCAAGAGTTCAAGACCAGCCTGGCCAACATGGTGAAACCCTATCTCTACTAAAAATACAGCAACAAGAAAAAATTAGCTGAGTATGGTCAATTTTCTGGGAGGCAGTGGTTGCAGTGAGCTGAGATTGCACCACTATACTTCAGCTTGGGTGACAGAGCAAGACTCCATCTCAAAAAACAAAAGCAAACAAACCCTTTTCTTTGCTCTCTCCTTTCACAGGTGTCAGGCCCGCAGCATGGTCCACTCCCTACTCTTGTTCCTGCCAACTGATTCTTTACAGTCATTTCTCCCAATAAAGATATTTTATGTCTCATCTTTTCCTGGTACCTGCTTCTTGGAAAACCAAACCTAATACATGTTTATTAAGAAAATGAAAAACAAAGTAATCTATACTATTAATAAAATAAAGAGAAAATTATGTAATTTCATAAGATGCAGAAAATTATTTCATAAAATTCAAAATAGGCTCCTGGTGAAAGAAAAAAAAAACAAACTCTTTGAAAACTGGGAATAAAGAAAAGCTTTCTAAATCTGACAAAGGTATTTTCTTTTAAACTTAAAACAATACCATAGTTAATAGTGAAGCAATTAAAACTTTTAAGTTGAGAAAAGGAACAAGACAAATTTACCTACTATCCCAATTCTATTCAACATCATAGAAGAAGTCCAGCTAATAAACATAGAAAGACTAAAACTAGAAAATCACAATTTTTGCATCCATTAATGAAATAATGAATCTGGGCAGAAAGCATTGATGGCTGCTAAAACTATTAGGGGAAAATTAGGTGGGGAACTGTTTAATGGAAGAATCAGGCTGATGCTACTCACACTTCAATCTGATCACTAAAACTGGGATAACAGATCAGTGATAAAATGACATTTTTGAGACAATTGAGGATTTTAAATATGGACTGAGTGTTAGATAAAATGAAGTGATATCTTAAAAACATTCAACCAAAAAAAAAAAAAATTTGGAGAATGAAGTGAAAGCAGCTTGACTCTTTGGGGTTAATGTTGAAGGGAGATGTGTACATAGCAATTTATTATACCAGTCTTTCTACTTGTCTATATATTTTTTAATCTCTACACACAAAAGAAATTTCTTAAATGTAAGGTCATAGAAAGGAAGCAATACCAAGAAAAGTCTGAAGAATCAATAGACAAATAGGATGAAAACCAAGATTGGTACAAAACAACTAATCAGGAAAGAATACAAGGAGGAGCATTCAGCAGTGTAAAATCCTGCAGAAAAAAAAATCAAGAAAAAAAAAGAATATTTTTTGGGTAAAAGACTGAGAATGATGAAAAACGATTGCTGACAGCAAAAAGAGGCTATTAATTGACAGGGGGACCTTTGAGATGTTGTAGAAGGGGATCAACAAACTATGATCCATAAGGTCAAAGCTGCTGTCATCTGTTTTTGTAAATAAAATTTTATTGGCACATAGTCACTTACTCAGTTATGTATTATCAATAGCTGCTTTTGTGTTACAATAGCAGAATTGAGTAACGTTGTGACATAGACTGGATTTTGCAAAGTTAAAAATATTTACTATATGGACCTTTACAGAAAAAGTTTGCCAATCCCTGTTTGTAGAAGATGAAATCAGGAAAAAAGGTCAGGATAGTTATTTTTAGAAAGAAATATGGATATCTCTACCAACACAAAAGAAAAGGAAGTAGCAACAACGGGTGAAGAAACTGGAAATTGGATATGATAGAGAAGTAAATTGATGGAAAGTACATGTCAGAGCCCACTTTTCTTTGTTAAGTCAAAAAGCTAGTATATCTGCTAAGTGAGATGACATTGGCACAGCTAGGAATTTTAGAGAAATATTTTGTAGCAATGCATATCTCTGAGTTATAAAAAGCAGAAATAGTACTCTTGAGAGGAATTTGCAGGAAATTTCATTGTAAAAGTATCTTTAAATTTTTGTTTATTTCAACACCCATGTACCCAACATCTGGTTGAAGAAATTAAATGTAATACTGTTTTTGAAGCTTCCATTCCTGATCTCTACTTCCTTCTCTACCCAAGAGAAAATAATTGTCCAGAAATTGTTGATTATCATTCCCCTTACTGTTGTTGCACATTAACTTTTATTTAATGTTGTTATATATTTATATATTGCATAAAAATAATAAATATCCAGTATTCTTTTAAAATATTTAAAGCTCTTTATAAACATTTTAAAGGCCAGATTAGTTTTTAAAAAGCCAAATTGATTTTCTAGAAAATGAAAACTACAGTCATTGACTGTATAACTTACTAAAAAGGTTAAATAGCAAATTAGACATAGTTCAAGAAAGAATTGTTAAAATGGAAGATGAGATTAAGGAATTAGCTAAAATGCAGCAGAAAGATAAAGGGACAGAAAATACAAATGAGAGATTAAGAGATGAGGAGAAAAGAAGGTGCAACATCATCTAGTGGGAGTTTTGGAGAAAGAAAAAGAGTATGAAGAAGAGGTCATTGTCTGAGTCAAGCAAAGAATATGCATCAAGGAGGGAATGATCAACTATGTCAGATGTCACTGACAAATAAGTCAAATGAAAACTGTGAACTAAATTATTGAATTTAGCAATGTGGAGTTCACTGGTGACCTTGATATGAACAGATATACTTGAGTGCTGGAGCTGAAAGCCTGAATGGAAAGGTGTATTAGTTTTCTATTGCTGCATATCTCAAACTTAGCAGCTTCAACCAACACATATTTTATTATCTGACAGTTTCTGTGGGCCAGGAATCTAGACATGGCCTAGCTGGTCCTCAGCTCAGAGTCCCAAAGGCAGCAATCAAGGTGTTGGCCAAACTATATTCTCATCTGGAGACTTGACAAGAGAAGACTAAACTTTCAAGTTCACCAGGTTATTGGAGGTTCACCAAAACAGAACAAAATAATATATAATATATTGAAATACTGATAGTGTTTTTCCCTAGTAAATTTATTAGAGTGGATTTCATTTTCTTCTTTATCATTTGTTTTCCAAATTTTCTGCAATAAGCTTGCATTACTTATTTCAAAAAATAATATTTAATAAAATATCCAAATAATTCTCTTTTCTAATAAAATTTCACATTATAAGATGAGCATGTACAGCTTTCTTCCTTAGCCCATCAATTACTCCTAATCTTGCAATTTACACTCTAGAAACACCAAACTACTTATGGTTTCAGATTATAGTTCATCCTGCCACCCCCACACCACAATATGATGCTTTAATACTTCGTCACTTAGTAACTGTTTTCATGCTGTTTTTATACCTACCAGAACAATCACATCCCATGTCTTCTAATTCTTGAAGACTCATCTTATCCAACACCTCCTTCAAGAAATCTTCCCTGACATCCTTTATTCCCTTTCCCTCCCCACCACAACCCAGGTAGGGTACCCCTCCTTTAATATCTTAAAATAACCAGAACTATCATTGCACTGCTATTATGGAAGCTAATATACAATTGTATCACATTGTCTACTGTAGTTAAATTATAATTATCTTGTGTATTATTTATCTATTGCTCCATGATGACAAATTAACCCCAAAACATAGAGGCTTAAAACAACATTTATTAATTCTTACAATTTCTATAGATCAGAAAGAGTGGGAAGGGGTGGCTTATCTGGGTAGTTCTGACTCAGTCTCTCTTAAGCTAACAGGATGTCAGCGGCAGCTCCAGTCCTCTGAAAGCTTCCCCAGGACTGGGCAATCTGCTCCCAAGCTCTCTCGTATAGCTGTTGGCAAGGAGACCTCTTCCTTGCTGGCTGTGGGTCAGGGGCTTCTGTTCCTCATTATGTGGGCCTGTCCATAGGACAACATGGCAGCAAGAAAAATTGAAGGGAGAGAGAGGCGGAAGCCACAATGTCTTTTATAACCTAGCTTTTCCTCAGAAGTAATATATCATCACATTTGTATTTTATTGGTCACTGATCACACAGACAAACCTACATATAATGTGGTAGGGGCCAAAAAGGGCATGAGTACTATAGGTAGGGATCACCAAGGGCACCCTCAAGATGGCTCTGTGTATCTCACCGGCCTGAATGAACTGGGTCTTGTGTCTCTTTGTACTCCCTAGCCATGGCTTCTTATAGTTCTACATAATAATATGAAATGCCAGTAAGAATTATTTGCATCTTAGATGATCAATAAGTGCTGATTAGCTTACTAACTCTTACTATATACGATGAGAGACAATAAAAAAAGAATGTCTGAGCTCTCCAGTCTTCAGAAAACGGTTCAGAAAAAGGTGGGATATGGTCAGATTAAGTGGATGGACAGAAGGATGAAAAGTTGGAAGGAAAAAAGTAGCATTTTCACAGTCCTTTCTAACTTATCAAGAAACTTATTTTGCTTCCTTGTGTTTAAACTTTTCTGATTTTTCTCCCTCCATTCTTTAATATTTATCTCATAACTGGATATTGAAAAGTTTTCAAGTAATTCTTAGGAAAACATTATTTTTCTAAGTTAAACTAAGAAATTTACTTTTATTTTAATCTTTTGCCTGTGGAGTGAGTTGAGTTTTGAAATAACGATATTTAAAAAGCAAAGTTTGAGGAGTTGAATTCAACTTAAGGAGACAATCTTTGTTTCTTCAGATATCAGAAATGTCAGGCTTTTGTTGCTGTCTTTTAGCAGTGCTATTATTTTGAAGATGATATTTGTTCTGTGCAGTTTGGATATACAGATGTCCTCTGCCTGAACAGTTCAGTAGAAACTAGGTGTAAAGCATAAGAAACAAGCAAGAGAGGGTGAGAGGGAAAAAAAAAATAAATCTCCTTATTATGGTGCATAAACCTTCAGTGTGAGGGAGCTTTGCAGCTGCACAAAGAGAAAAATGCATTCAAAAATATAATGCAAGTGTGAATAATCCTTTCTCGAATGCTGCTTGCAGACTGCTCCAGCTTTGTCAGGTGAACTTGAACCGGGCCATCAGATTTGCCCCCATTCCCATTGCACACTCTGTCTATCACCCCAGGGCATTCACCATCTTGACTGTTGTTTAAAGAGAACAAGCAATCCATCATTGAGCCAGGGAGTCACTTTCTCATAGAAAAGTAAAATCAGCATGTGACACTACTCAGCCCTAGTGTTTTGCAGATTAAAATGATACATGGCGACTCACGTGTTACTAGGAGGATTAAGTCAGTTATCTTGTTCCACTGCCCAGACAAAAGAATTCCCCTCAAGCAGTAAGTAAGAGCTTTACAGAAGCTAAAAACGTTGGGCTCAACCATACAGTGGTAAGACAGAGATTTTAACAAGAGAACAGAAGAAAAAAAAATGTGATTTTACATCTAAGCACTTTTTTTATTCCCTGCAGGAGATAGTACAAAGAAGAATCCATACCAAAAGAGGGAGCTATGAAATCTTTACACAAGTCTCTACTGTTTGAGATGCCAATTTTATTACTAGAGATGGACGCACAATTTATTGTCTGACTGCCTCTACAATTGATTTAAATATGGTGAAATAAATGAGCAGCCATTGGCCCTGGGGCTGTTAGCTTCATAAGAGTAGGTTACAAATCCTACAGCTACAGTATCAAGTTATTAACACTGTTATTCCATTGTGTGATCTACATAGTAATAAAATTTTAAATGAATCTCATATAGAAATGAGCTCACAATGAAAGGCTGGAATACAGCCTTTAATTTATGAAGCTGAAGCAAATATTTATATTACAGAAAATATTTTTATGTAATTGAATCTGTAACTGTGTCATATTTTATTTTCAAAAGTAATTTTCAAAAAGAAAAGATAAAAATAAATATCAAAGTATTTAATTTTAGATTAAACAAATGCATAAAGTTTTGTCATTCAGACCTTACACTGGAAATGACATAGGTTAAAGAGAAAGAACTGTTTCTGAGTTGTTGTCATTGTTGTTTTTAGGTTCCCACGCATTTCAGGCAAAACTGTTGTTAGAAATTCTTCACTATTTATATTTTGCTCATACTTTGCCACACCAAGTTCTTTCTTAAAGCACAAAACATTTTTCTAGTCAAAAGGTTTTCAAATCAAAGAATGCCCTATCTCAGTGCTTTTAACTAAATTTTCAAACATTACATCTCTTAATCAGCTATACGTTCTCTAAGTATGCTGTAAGAATAAGAGACAGCACTGGAATATCTGTTTTCTCTGCTAAGAACAGACACCAGATTTAACCTCTTTTTCCACACAAATCACAAAAAGGAGAGGGACTGCTGAAACACTTTTGTTAGACATTTGACATGGTCTCTCCCAATAACAGAAGGACCCATGGCGACTGGCTTTGAAGGGCCATTTCCCAACATGATTTCAATAGGGAACATTCTCTCTGGACTGAGCACCTGGATCATGGGCAGTGTTCCCTTGGGCAGGACGGCAGTCACTGAGCCACCTGCATCAGCGAGGACCGGAGATGAGGGACGGGAGCCTCTGGCCAGCCGTATCTTTCCCCAGCCTCTGGGGCATGCTCGTGCAGAGGAGCCAGGCCAGGCCAGGCCAGGCCAGGCCAGCACACAAGCATCTGTCTGAGTGGCTGGCCCCTTTGCCCCGCTATATACAAGTTAGCATAATCCTTCTGTGGGTATAGATAAAGATTAAGATCAATAGATCCTGGATGTCTTTGAAACATGCCATGTGCCAAGACTCAAAACTATAAATTGTTCTGACAAAGGCACCTGAAAATGTCAAAGTCCTAGGATGTTCACCCAAGTATTAAGGAAGATGACCTGAGATGGAGCTGGATATTAAAGAGAGCTCCACCAATCAGCATGATCTCAATAACCTGCCACAGAATTGACCTGCCTTGTCTCCTCCCTCCATTCCTGTGGCACAGTCTGCACCGTCTAAGCTGACCTGGAACATACACTCAACAAAAAGCTATTTTTAAGCATCTTTAGACAACCTATAAAAGTGAATTCAATGTGGCAGCTCTGAAACTCTGCATTGCCAAGTATCAGGTTTTACTACACTCAACTCTTGATGATGAGAGGGGAGCGGGGAAATGCAAAGAATCAGAAATAAGACTATTGTTTAAGATACATCCTGTTTAGGCCAATAACAAAATTTTGTTGCTATTTAGTGGCTACGTAGTAGCTGATGACTGGGAAACAGACAGCTCCAAATTGCCCCAGATACTAAGAGAAGGCCAGACTTTGTCATCAAAAAGTTAAAAATTAGATTGAGATGCAGCTCCAGATGCATTAAGCACATTGGTCCTTTGGCATTTGTCAACTGCTTTACTTCCTTGATGGTTTTCAGAGATGTGCTAAAAATGCCGTGCTCAGAACAGCCACCAACAACAGTGTAGCTCAAATGCTACAAAAATGACTGAAAAATATACTTTAGGAAAGTTAACGTTTTATAAATTGTAACAACCATTCCAGTTATCAAGAAAACATTGTTTTCAGGAAGCATTTTATAAGTTGGCACAACTGACCCATGGAATGGCTAAGAGGGAGTAGAAACCCTTCTAAGTGATTTATTGATTTACCATAATGTTTTCCATTGGAAAGATTAATGATATATTCCACTTTGCTGAAAATTACTTCTCTTTTGTTCCTGCTAAATAACCCTAGAGTTATTTTCTCTTTCAGACCCTAACAAAATTATATTTCTTACAAAAAGACTGAGAGCCATAGACATCTAACTCTAAACTCAAAGTGCTGTCTTTAAAGAAACACAGTCACTTTTTTTTTTTTTGAGAAAACTGTTTTAAAATCCAGACTGTGAAAGGCTGCTTCTCAGTGAGAAAGGTCAGTCTGAGTGCAGTGTCCACAACATTAACTAGAAATGACCCTTGTCATCACCCTCAGCATGGGAGACAGAAGAAACAAATGAAAAGACACACCCAAAAGATGGTTTCTAGAGCAGGCGACTTGGGTAATAGATGAGACACTGTGCTTGTGGATCACATGGGCCTCCGGAGTCTTTGTTCCCACTGTGTGTTATGGTGTGCTGGGTGGCTTCGTGATGACAAAACTCCGAGAGCTTCAGGGTCTCAGCCGGACCACCATCCCAAAATGATGAAAATGCTGTCTAACTTCAAAGGTTACGAACACTTCCTTAGTAACATGTTTTCGATTTTCACGTTCACCCATTCCTTGATCACCCATTCTTTCTCATGCACATCTTTTAGGGGAATAAATCAAGTGAAATATTTTTGTCCTATAATGGCCACACTATATTCCTCCCTGCTATGTAACTGTTGGTGAGAAGGACTTTGCTAAGCAGAATGAGCTTTGTTCTTGCCACAGAAAAGAAATAGTTAAATTCCAGAGCCAGATGATTCCCTGCCAGCGGGGATGTAGAGGAAAGAGTGGTTGTTCACTTTTCTCCCCAGATTACCCAACGGCCTCTTATATGCCCCAACCCCGTCTTCTATTTTCTCCTCTTTCTCCCTTTCTAAGGGCAAAAAATTAAAATTTAGAAACAAAGATTTCTGACACTCTGAAGTAATTCATGGGGCTTCACTCACTTTCAGAGCTTTCCTTTTCAAGAAAATAGTTTTTAAACTCAGCTCGTGATTAGGTTCTCGCGAGTTCTACCACAGTCACTCTCACTAGGCCTCCTGGAAGGGGGGTGCCTGGTGAAATTAAACAGGGAGGGTCCCAGCTCTGCTGCTCGCTAGCAAAGTGCCACTGCGCAGGTTGCCTGGCCCCTTTAGAGCCTTGGAGTGCCCATATGAAAATCTCTGCCTGGGTTTTGCTGTGAGGATTAGAGGCAACGCCTATGAAGGACTTAGCACAGTGGCTGGCACTCTCTGGTGTTCAAAGATAGGGTTTTTGTCTCTATTAAAATACAAAAATTAGCTGGGTATGGTGGCACATGCCTGTAATCCCAGCTACTTGGGAGGCTGAGGCAGGAGAATTGCTTGAACCTGGGAGGTGGAGTTTGCAGTGAGCTGAGATCACACCACTGCACTCCAGTCTGGACAACAGAGCGAGACTCCATCTCAAACAAAACAAAACAAAGATAGGGTCTTATTGTCATTATTACCCCAGCTGTTTTTCCAGTGTAGTCCTGATGAATTCATTTACCCAGTCCCACTCTCACCAACTGTGGCAGCCAAGATTAGTTAACTACATATGAACTCAGAATCTCCCCCAGACACAGGGAGCAACATTGGACCTAGGGAGAAGCCAGGGTGGGGAGTGAGAAATGCAAATAATAATAACAGTAACAGTAACAATTATAATAGATTGTGTTTGTGTGGTTATTTATTGATGCTTGTACACCATTATTATATCACCCTGAATTATTCTTTAAATTGCTGTTTTTGTAAGTCAAAATAGTCTAATATTGGTAAATTCATCTGGCTTGACCTAAATAATATTCAAACATAATTCTCTCATTCCATATCTCTCCGATCTCATCTCGAGGTAGTCCCATATCTCCCAGCCATATGTGACTGCAATTCCCCAGATATAATGTGCCTTTCTACAAATGTCTTCCAAGGCCCTTCCCTGTTCCTGGTATATTCACTCCTACATTCCCCAGGAAATTCTATCCTTCCTCCCCTGGGAAATTATTGCTTGTCCTTCAAGTGTCATCTCCCCAGGGAGACCTTCTCTGACTCTTCTACTACTCCCCTCTAGTAACACACACACACACACACACACACACACACACACACACACACACACACACAGAGGCTCCATTACACCATCACAGACCTTTATGGTAGGACCTCAATTGCACAGTAATTACTTGTTTATGCCTCTGCCTCCCCCCATTAGATTATGAGCACGTGAAAGCAGAGATTGTGAGTTCATTTTGGCAGCCCCAGTGCCTAGCCTGGCACTTGATTGTTAATAAGGCCTTGCTGAATGAAAGAATTAAATCATTAAAAATCGCAAGATTAATTAAGAGTGTGGTTTTATGATTGACCCATTGTGGCATAACTCTTAGTGTAATACAGTATTTAACATTGTGCCTTGAATATAGCACGTGTTCCATAAATGTTTGTGAACTGAATGAATGAATGATGGCAGGTGAAAAATCTCTTAATTAGATCCAGAGGGTCCTCTTTATTTGTACAATCCAAATAAGAAAGGCGTTCTCAGACACTGAAAGAAGCTATGCTGACATCTTTGTCTTACAAAAGACTCATCTGAATGATAATGAGTGTGGAAAATGGATTATCTCCTGGGTGGACAGGGTTTTTTGTTGTTGTTGTTTGTTTGTTATTTGCTTTTGTTTTTTGTCTAAGTGAAAAAGTAAAAATGCTTGACTGCTCCATCACTAGAGAGATTCAGCCCATCTTCCATGATTTTTATTTTAGTGCTTATTTAATTAAGAAAATTAAACCATTTGTGGAACATGAATAAAATTGCTGAAAATAATGGTTATCAGTATTTTATTATTATTGATTTTCATCACTATTATATATCTGCAAACCAGATAATGCTGGAGAAATTGATTGCCATCTGTTCTTAGACACTAGTAATAGGGCATCATTATCTCTAGGACTGCTCTACGACTATGTGACCCAAATGCGCTGGTAATCCAACTTTTTAAGATCAGTAAATGTTTTTAACCCACATTATATACATTATTACATGATATGCTTCAGACAAAGTGTGAATTACTTTTAAAACAAGTGATCAAGAAGGCCTAATTTAGTGGGTTCTGGCTTAGAAACCATGTGTTTGAAGTGCATCAAGAAGAGTATTCTCCAAGTTTCATGAATTAAAGAGTGTGTTGTTTCCTTTATCCAGAGCAGCTAAGGATTACTGAGACTCCAAGATTAAAGGCACATCATGAAACTAAAACAGGCATTGAAACTTCCTGTGCCAAAATGCTGCCTTTGTTTCCCATTTCTTTTCTGATTAATCTCGGGATCGTTCTTCATTACTATTACCCAAAGGTTAAAAGACAATGAATAGTATCAACTTCAAAAAGTTTTGTGAGAATTAGAAAGAACACATGTAATGTTGCTGGGACAGTACCTAGCACAGACTAAATGTTTCATAAATGGTAGTTGTTACTATTATTTTTTATCATTATTTATTCACCATATTTTCATCCTTTTAACCAAAGCAGAGTTAGAGTTAGCAATATTAGTTTTGTTTTCCACTTGCGCTAAGGTTAATTCCTAGATGAATGCCAGTTGCTTTACTTCTCATTTACTGATAGAATCTGTTTTCTGTATCGTTAACCTCCACACTTCAGTATTCAAGTTTCGTTTCATAGTATTGCCTCCATGCTTTCTGTGATCGGTCTCTGCTATAAGTCCACTCAACATCATTAACCTTTCCTCCTGATTATGAAAACATGGTTTTCCAAAAGTATTTGATTCTGATGACAGATGGTCACAAAATTATTTACATTCAGGGCTGCAGCCTCACATAGCTCCAGAGATTCCCATTCACTTGAAATCAACGTGCATTAGTCATCTATTGCTGCCTAACAAATTACCACAAATTTAGCAGCTTAAAACAATACCTGTTTATTATCTCACAGTTCTATAGGTCAGAAATCCCAGATGGTGTGACTGGGATCTCAGCTCAGGGTATCACAAGGCTAAAACCAATGTGTCATCTGGCTGGAGATTGGGATCATCTTCCAGTTTCATTCCTATTGGCAAAATTCAGTTCCTTGTGGTTGTAAGACAGATGGCCGTTTCCTTGTTGGCTGTTAGCTGGGTTTGCTCTCAGCTACGTGTAGCCACTCTGTGGTCCTTGTATGGAAATCCTCCAGCATCAAAATCAACAGCAGCAGGCTAAATCCTCCTCATGCTTCAAATTTCTCTGACTTGTCCTGCTTCCAGTCATAGAAACCTTTTGGCTTTAAAAGGAGTCAAGTAATTGAGTCAGACCTACCTGGATAATCCTCACATTTTAAAGCACTTTCTACTAGGTGTGGTGGCTCACACTTTTAATCCTAGGACTTTGGGAGGCTGACATGGGCAGATCACTTGAGGTCTGGAGTTCAAGACCAGCCTTGGCATCTTGGTGAAACCCCATCTCTACTAGAAATACAAAAAGTAGCCAGGAGTGGTGGCTCATGCCTGTAATCCCAGCTACTGGAGAGGCTGAGGTACAAGAATCGCTTGAACCTGGGAGACATATTTTGCAATGAGCCAAGATCGCACCACTGCACTCCAGCCTGGGCAACAGAGACAGACTCTGTCTTAATAAATAAATCAATTAATTAATTAATGTTAACTGACTTGGGACTTTAATTATGTGTTCAAAATTCCTTTACAGCGGTGACTGTACTACTGTTTGAACAACCAAGAGATAAGAATCTTGGGGGCGGGCATCTTTAGAGCGCTGCCAATCATGTAATGTGAGTTCGATGTGCTCCTGGTTCTGAGATGCTGGGTTTCACACACATTTTAAGGTTTTTAGTTGCAAGGAACACAGGCTGTTTAAGGAAAGTTAAATAGGATACACATGACACAAGAAGTGGTCTCACATGAAAATCCAAGACCAGAAAACAAACATTGAACCTCACATGGTTCCATGTAAAGGAGCTAGTAAATCCTTGCCCTGGTGATTTGCCATTAACAAAATTTATGCAATTTCGTTGAATGTATTCTTTCTATATTTCAAGTTTAAAGTTCTAGAGTTCTGCTCTCGTTTAGGACATAGAACATCATAAGAGAAATGGCTCTCACACTTGCAATTAGAAAAAGCTAGAAAATCCACAGTCTTTTCATGAGCCCACTGAAGAGCTGAGGTTATGAGGCAACCAAATAAATATCAAAGAATTACAAGCCCCTTCAATGAGACAGAGGACATGCAAACTCTTTTGCCATTGGCAGAGCATAGAAGAAAGAGATGACCAGCGTATAAGCCAGTTAGAAGAAATCAGCTGAAAGTTTAATAGATTCTTAAAAGCCAATTGTGAACTGAAGTATCAGATTGAAATAACTGAGAGTCCAAGACACAAGAGGATTTTGCCCTAATTTACTAGCTTGTTTTCATTGCCCTCCACTGGGACCTCATGAGAAAATCTAGGGACGAGTAGGCATGCAGGAGGTAATCAGTGGTACAGGCACAGAGAGTTTTCAGTTGCCCCTGCGGAAGAGATATGAACTCCACCCAGCTACCTGGATCCTTCTGTCACAAAAAGAAAAAGCCTGAAACTACTGGAGATAAGGCAAGAATTCTGTTGCTTCTAGGTGATGACTAGACACAAAAGCCCTCTGCTCTTTGGGGAAAGGCAGGATCCTGCACTTGTTTAAGGAGAAGTGTACTACTTCTGGGAACAGACAGGAAACTGTTTTCTATCCACGGCCCAGTGACCTACAGGTCAGAGTTCAACAGGCACTGGGAGAAAGGGTAGGCAAGAAACACTGATGAGGCTCCATTTCTGAGACCCAGACATGCAAGTCTGCCTAAAATTGAAATTATGTTAGGAAAATAAAAACTTCCTCTTCCCCCCATCAATGTGGTTCACAATAACAAACAACAGTATTTTATCACCGAAGAAGAATAAAGAATATGGAAAGAGACACCCCCACCCCGACCACCATGGTATGGATATGCAAAGAGCACAGAAAGCTGAGGATAGAGCAGGAACAATGAGAAAAACAAAACAAAACAAAAATGAAAACCTCCATTATTCCAGGCCTGCCCTACTCTGAGCACAAAGAAGCATCAGCCCACCACAGAAGAAATTCAGAGCTAAAGCTGTAGTGAAGATAATGAGAGCAACAAAAAAACCCAAACCCAGCGTATGTCTGTCTAAACTAACTCAATGCCCAACATAACAGCCAAACAAAAGAAAATGCATGTCCATTTCCAGGTGTAAATACTATTTATCTCAGCTGCTATCATTCTTCCACAAAGGATGTCCAGCATTCACTCACATAACATGAGACTTCAAGGGCATGCAAAAACAACCCATTGTCAAGAGATTGACAGAACCAGACTCAGAGATGACCCAGATATTGAGAGTATCAGACAGAGATTTTTAAATCACCCTGATTAATTTTAAAATTTAATAGAAAATGTGGACAGCATGCATGAACAGACAGGGAGGTCAGTAAAGACATAGAAACTATTTTTAAAAGAGTCAGATGGGAATGGTTGAAATAAATAAGCACATATACACACAAAATACCCATAGTGAAGACTTCCCTATGTGGGATTATCAGTAGGCTGAACACAGCTAAGAAAAGAATTGGTGAATTTGAAAATAGATTAGTACAAGTCAGAAAACTAACAATGATATTTGGGGTCTGAACTCTACATTTGACCTAATAGGCCTAACAGACATCTATAGAACACTCAAACTAAAAACAACACAATATACATTCTTCTCATCTGCACACGGTACATGCTCTAAAATTGATCACATAATCACCATAAAACAATCCTCAGCAAACTAAAAAAAAAAAAAAAAAAAAAAAAATTATGCCAAACATACTCTTAGAACTTGGGACAATAAAAATGGAAATTAATTCTGAGAAAATCACTCAACACCATACAATTACATGGAAATTAAATGACCTTCTACTGACTGACTGACTTTTGGGTAAACAATGAAATTAAGGCAGAAATCACAAAATTCTTTGAAACTAATTAGAACAAAGGTACAACATACCAGAATCTCTGGGACAGCTAAAGAAATATTAAGAGGGAAATTAACAGTACCGAACACCCACATTGAAAAGTTAGAAAGATATGAAATTAACAACATAACATCACACCTAGAAGAACTAGAGAATCAAAAGCAAACCAACTCCAAAGCTAGCAGAAGACAAGAAGTAACCAAAATGAGAGCTGAACTGAAGGAAATTGAGATATGAAAAATCATACAAACGATCAAAGATTTCAGGGATTTATTATTTGAAAAAATAAATAAGATTCACAAACCACTAGCTAGACTAATAAAGAAAAAAGAGACAAGATCCAAATAAACACAATCAGAAATGAAAAGGGGAACATTACCACAGAAATACAAAAAAAAAATGCTCAAAAACTACTATGACCACCTCTATGCACACAAATTAGAAAACCTAGAAGATACAGATAAATTCCTGGAAACATACAATCTTCCAAGATTGAACCAGGAAGAAATTGAATCCCTGGACAGACCAATAATGAGTTCCAAAATTGAATCAGTAATAAAAGACCAACCAACCAGAAAAAACCTAGGACCACATGAATTCATACCCAAATTTTACTAGGTGTATAAAGAAGAGGAGGTATTATTCCTACTGCAAGTATTTCAAAAAATTAAGGTGGAGGGATTCCTTCCTAACTCATTCTCTATAACCAGCATCATCCTGATACCAAAACCTGGCAGAGACACAAAAACAAAAAACAATATTTGGCCAATACCCTTGATGAACATACATGCAAAATCCCCAACAAAATAGTAGCAAACTGAATGCAGCACCAGATCAAAACCTAAGCCACCATGATCAAGTAGGTTTTATCCCTGGGATGCGAGGTTGGTTCAATGTATGTAAGTCAATAAATATGATTAATTATGTAAACAGAACTAAAAACAAAAATCACACGATTATCTCAATAGATGCAGAAAAGGCTTTCAATAAAGTTCATATCTCTTCAAGTTAAAAAACTCTCAACAAACTAGGCATTGAAAGAACATACCTCAAAATAGTAAAAGTCATCTATGATAAACCCACAGCCAACATCATACTGAATGGGCAAAAGCTGAAAGCATTCCTCCTGAGAACTGGAACAAGACAAGGATGTCCACTGTCACTACTCCTATTCAACATAGAACTAGAAGTGCTAGCCAGAGTTATCTGGCAAGAGAAAGAAAAAAAAAAAGGCAAACAAATAGAAAGAGAGGAAGTCAAGCAATCTGTGTTTGTAGACAATATGCTTCTATACATAGAAAATCACATAGTCTCTGCCCAAAGGCTCTTAGATCTAATAAACAACTTTAGCAAAGTTTCAGGATACAAAATCAATGTACAAATATCAGTAGCATTTTATATGCCAATAATGTTCAAGATGAGAGCCAAATCAATAACACAATCTCATTCACAATAGCCACAGAAAGAATGAAATACCTAGTAATACAATTAGTCAAGAAGGTCAAAGGTTTCTACAATGAGAATTACAAAACACTGCTCAAAGAAATCAGAGAAGACACAAACAAATGGAAAAACATTTCTTGGTCATGGATAGGAAGAATCAATATGGTTAAAATGGCAATATTGCCCAAAGCAATTTACAGATTCAGTGCTATTCCTATCAAATGACCAGTGGCGTTCTTCACATAACTGGAAAAAAACTATTTAAAAATTCATATGGAACCAAAAGAGAGCTTAAATAGCCAAGACAATCCTAAACAAAAAGAAACAATCTGGAGGCATCACATTATCTGCCTTCAAACTATGCTATAAGGCTATGGTAACCAAAACAGCATGATACTTACACAAAAACAGACACATAGACCAATGGAATAGAATAGAAAGGAAAACCTAGAAATAAAGCTGCACCCCTATAACCATTTGATTGTCAACAAAGTTGACCAAAAAAAGAAATGAAAAAACTCCTGATACGGTTTGGCTCTGTATTCCCATCCAAATCTCACCTTGAATTGTAATAATCCCCATGTGTCAAGGGCAGGACAGGTGGAGATAATTGAATCATGGGGTGGTTTCCCTGATGTTGGTCTCCTTATAGTGACTGAGTTCTCACAGATCTGATAGTTTTATAAGGGGCTTCCCCCTTTGCTCTGCACTCATTCTCTCTCTGGCTGCCCTGTGAAGAGATGCCTTCTGTCATGATTATAAGTTTCATGAGGCCTTCCCAGCCATGCTGAACCATGAGTCAATTAAACCACATTCCTCTATAAATTGCCCAGTTTGGGGTATGTCTTTATTAGCAGAATGAGAATAAACTAATACAACTCCCAGTTCGATAAATCGTGCTGGGATAACTTGTTAGCTATATGCAGAAGGTCGAAGCTGGAGCACTTTCTTATACCATATACAAACTTCAACTTAAGATGGATTAAAGACTTAAATGTAAAACCTAAAACTATATATATATATAGCTTTACATATAAGTCTTTAATCTATCTTGAGTTGAAGTTTTTATGGTGTATATGTAAAACCTAAAACTATATATATAATTTGTGAATGTAAAACCTAAAAACTAGTTTTAGGTTTTACATTTAAACATTTAAGTCTTTAATCCATCTTGAGTTGAAGTTTGTATATGGTGCATATGTAAAACCTAAAAAAATATATATATATATATATATAATATATATATATATACACACCCTGCTAGATAACCTAGAAAATACCATTCTGGACATCAGCCTTGGCAAAGATTTTTACAACAAAGATTCCAAAAGTAATTGCAACAAAAACAAAAAATTACAAATGGGACCAAATTAAACTAAAGAGCTTTGGAACAGCAAAAGAAACTATCAACAGAATAAACAAAAAACCTGCAAAGTGGAAGAACATATTTACAAACTATACTTCTGATAAAGGTCTAACATCTAAAATCTGTAATTAACTTAAACAAATTTACTAGCAAAAACAAACAACCCAATTAAAAAGTGGGCAAGGGACATGAACAGTTTTCAAAATAAGGCATACATGCGGTCAACAAGCATATGAAAAAATGCTCAACATCACTAATCATTACAAAAATGCAAATCAAAATCACATAAGATATTGTAAGATGGTGTAAGATACCAGTCACAATATCTATTATTAAAAAGTGGGGAAAGAAAGCCAGATGCTGGAAAGGTTCCAGAGAAAAGGGAATGCCTATACATTGCTGGTGGGAATGTGAATTAGTTCAGCCTTTGTGAAAAGCAGTGTGATAATTTCTCAAAGATCTTAAAAAGAAGTATCATTTAAATCAGCAATCTCATTATTGGGTATACACCCAAAGGAATATAAATTGTTCTACCATAAAGACATATGTTCATATATGCTCATCGCAGTACTGTTCACAATAGCAAAGATATGACACCAACCTAGGTGCCCATCAGTGATGGATTAAAGAAAATACAGTACATATATACCATGGAATACTACACAGCCATAAAATAAAATGAGATTAGGTCCTTTGCAGCAACATAGATGGAGTTGGAGGCCATAATCCCAAGTGAACTAATGCAAGAACAGAAAACCAAATACCACATATTCTCACTTCTAAGTGAGAGCTAAACATTGAGTGCACATAGACACACAGAAGGGAAAAACAGACAAGGGGCCTACTTGAGGGTTAAAGGTGGGAAGAGGGAGAGGACTGAAAAACTACCTACTGGATACTATGCTTATTACCTGGCTGATGAAATAATCTGTACATCAAAGCCCTGTGACATGCAGCTTATTTATATAACAAACCTGCCCAAGTACCCCTGAACCTAAAAGAAATTTTTTTAAAAGGAATATGATCTTAGGATGGCTTTTACAGCACAAAAGAATATACTCATTTTGTCCAAACACTTCAGTACTTTAATGACATGTTGAGCATTTTTATTTTGTTCATTTTTTATTAATTCTTCTTAGCATTAGAAGGAGTCTTTTATTTATTTCCTTTACTTCATTCACCAGTCTACATAGTTTTTAATTTCTTGTATTGCTTTCCATTTCTCAATTGAAAATTACCATGGAAATGAAATTATATCTGTTCTGTGTGAAGTTGTAACCCTTATACAGAGGTTAGAACTTACAGTTCTTGGTATATGATAGGTGCTCACTAAATACTTGTCAAATTAAAAACAAAATTGATCAGTAAGTATTGTTTAAACTGAAATGTAAAGAGCCAAAAGAGTTTTAAAAGAGAATAAGAGCTGCCAAAAGCTGCATAGTAATATTAAAAGAACTAAACATATGTAATTGAATTACCAGAAAAAGAATAGACAGAGAATAGAGCAAAATAAATATTTAAAGAGAAGATTTCTGAGAATTTTGCAAAATTAACAAAAGACAAAAATTCACAGATCTAACAAACCCAGAAAATCTCTCCAAAATGTAAATATCAAAAGAAGCCACAGCTAGACACATCATAGTCAAACTGCTGAAACTACATATTAAGGCAAAATCTTCACAGTAGCCATGCATGGAAACAGGGTAGATATCTTACAGAGGAAAAAAGATAAAAATTACAAAAGACCTCTTGTCAGCAACTATAAATTAGGAAACAATGGTGTGATTCAAAGTACGAGGTAGGTGGAGGGGAGGGAGAGTTAATTGAATGTATTAGTTAGGTTTCCCTAGAGGAACAGAACTAATAAGAGATATATATACACACATACATATATACACACATACACACACATGTGCGTGCACACACACACACAAAGTATTAACTTACATGATCACAAGTTCCCACAATAGGCTGTCTGCAAGATGAGGAGCAAGGAGAGCCAGTCTGAGTCTCAAAACTGAAGAGCTTGGAGTTCAATGTTTGGGGAGGCAGGAAGCATCCAGCATGGGAGGAAGATGTAGGCTGAGAGGCTAGGCCAGTCTCTCATTTTCACATTTTTCTGCCTGCTTTATATTCACCGGCAGCTGATTAGATTGTGCCCACCAGATGAAGGGGGGATCTGCCTTCCCCAGCCCACTGACTCTAATGTTAATCTCTTTTGGCAACACCTCACAGACACACTCAGCATCAACACTTTATATCCTTCAATCCAAACAAGTTGAAACTCAGTATTAACCATCACAAGTCCACCCCTTGTCAACTTGAATCCATACACATCTCCTGAGATTATATATAATCTTCAAATAAAGACAATAATAAGGTCATAATGATGCCTAACATAATACAGCTATGCTCTGTACAACCAGAAACGCACCAATCCCCAAGTCAAATACTATTACATAAGGTTAACAATACTTAAATGCTGATATGAAGTCAATAAATCTTACATCATATGATAAAGGAAATAAAATGAGGATATTTTCTTAGTACACATGTATACATGCACAAATATGTTTTTAGCAAAAGAAGGAGTAGGTACTCGTGACAATTACAGTCCCCATTTCTGCATCTGGTTACGTGGTCACAGCTGGTATTGACTACGACCTTTTTCTACTGCCCATTCTGCATTCCCTTTGCCTTCAGCAAGTACCTCAGCAGGTTGTGGGGGTTTTTCCTGGTGGAGTGACCCAAACCTTCATTTCCAAGCAGTCTGGACCATTTGTAATCCTGCCTGGATTGGGCTGTTGTAGTTTCTCATTGACCTTAATTACAAGACATGATAATACTACGAGACACCCTAATGGATCTCCTGTATCCTTGCATACTCTTTCTTACCTCCTTTGTGGAGTAGTAGACTAACTTCACCTTGATAGTCCTCATCAATTACCCCAGCCAACACTGTAACTCTCTTCTTAGCCTGTTAACTTAAAGATAGGAGGAGCCCAAAGTGTCCAGGTGCCAATCTTAACTTCCAGTTGAATGGAATCGTTGTTGTGTCTCCTGGTGGCAGCATCCCTCCCTCTAGAAGTAAGATCTCTAGGCCAGCAGAATGTAATGTTATAGGAACAGGAAGCAAAAATTTGGCTAGTGGATCACTAGGTAAGTGGTGCCACTTTCACTTTCACCCTGTGATTCCTGGACCCATGAATTCTGGCTATGGGAGAAACAGTACCATATATTGGATGCTGATTCAGACCATACATGGCCTTCCGGAGGACTTTGCCCCAGCCCTGCAAAATATTATCACCTAGTTGGCATTGTAATTGTGACCTCAAAAGGCCATTTCACCATTCTATCAATCCATCTGCTTCATGATGATGGCGAACATGGTAAGACCAGTGAATTCGATGAGCATAAGCCCACTGCCACACTTCTTTAGCTATAAAGTGAGTTCCTTGGTCAGAGACAATGCTGTGTGGAATACCATGATAGTGGATGAGGCATTCCATGAGTCCACAGACAGTAGTCTTGGCAGAGGCATTATGTGCAGGATAGGCAAAACCATATCCGGGTTAAGTGTCTATTCCAGTGCAGATAAATTTCTGCCCTTTCCATTGTGGAAGAGGTCTAATATAATCAACCTGCCACCAAGTAGTTGACTACTTGGTGGCAGTAGTTTACTACTACTTCATTCCTCAAGTTGACTCGACTTGAGGAATGATGCCATATCGAGGACTCAGTGTGGGTCTCTGCTGCTGGCAAATTGAGCAGTCAGCAGTGGCCGTAGCCAGGACAGCCTTGGTAAGTGGAAGTCCATGTTGCTGAGCCCATGGTTAACTTCCATCCCTGCCACTATGGCCACTTTATTCATAGGTACATTGGGCAATGACAGGGGTGGCTGGGGAAAAGGCTGAGTGGTGTCCATAGAACGGGTCATCCTATCCACTTGATTATTAAAATCCTCCTCTGCTGAGGTCACCTGTTGGTGAGCACTCACATGAGATACAAATATCTTCACTGTTTTTGATCACTCAGAGAGGTCCATCCATATACCTCTTCCCCAAATTTCTTTGTCACCAATTTTCCAATCATCCTTCTTCCAAGTTTCTACAGCCCATGAATTAGTGTATAATCGCAGATCTGGCCATTTCTCCTTCCATGCAAAGTGCACAACTGGGTGCACTGCTCAAAGTTCTGCCCACTGCAAAGATTTCCCTTCACTGCCGTCCTTCAGGGATGTCCTAAATAGGTCTGTAGTGTGCAGCTGTCCACTTTCAGGTGGTGCCTACATATTGTGCAGAAAATCTGTGAACCAGGTCCTAGTCTTCTCTTTCTCTGTCAAGTGAACATAGGGAACTCCCATGAGGCCATTGGTGCAGGGTAGGGAAGAGAAAATAGAAGTGGAAACCGTGGGCATTTTAGCCACTTCCTCATGTAACTTACTTGTGCCTTCAGGACCAGCTCGAGCCCAGTTATGTATATACACTTCCATTTGATGATGGAATGCTGCTGTGCACCACCCACTTTATGGCTAGATGGGTCAGAAAGCACCCAATTCATGATAGGCAGTTAGGTCACATGGTGACTTGATGACCCATAGTCAAACATTCAGTTTCCACCAAAGCCCAATAACAAGCCAAGAGCTGTCTTTCAAAAGGAGAGTAGTTATTTGCAAAAGATAGAAGAGCCTTGTTTCAAAATCCTAGGGGCCTCTGCTGTGATTCACCTATGAGACCTGCCAAAGGTTCAGAACAGCATCCCTATCTGCCACTGACACCTCAAGCACCATTGGACCTGCTGGGTCATATGGCCCAAGTGGCAGAGCAGCTTGCACAGCAGACTGGACCTGTTGCAGAGCCTTCTCCTGTTCTGGACCCCACTCAAAACTGGCAGCCTTTTGAGTCACTCAATAAATGGGCTGGAGTAACATATTCAAATGAGGAATGTGTTGTCTCCAAAATCCAAATAAGCCCACTAGACATTTTACCTCTTTCTTGGTTGCAGGAGGGGCCAAATGCAGCAACTTATCCTTCACCTTAGAAGGAATATTTTGACAGGCCCCACTCCACTGGACCCCACACTACTGGACCCCCTTTTACTGAGGTAGAAGGTCCCTGAATTTTAGTCAGATTTATTTCCCATCTTCTGGCATGCAGTGTCTCCCCAGTAAGTCCAGTGTGTTTGTTACTTCTTGCTCACTGGATCCAATCAGCATAATGTCATCAATGTAATAAACTAGTATAATATCTTGTGAAAGCAAAAAGTGATCAAGGTCTCTCTGAATAAGATTATGACACAAAGCCAGAGAGTTGATATACCTCTGAGACAAGACAGTAAAGGTATATTGCTGGCCTTGCCAGCTGAAGGCGAATTGCTTCTGGTGGGCCTTATGAACAAGGATGGAGAAAAATGTATTTGTCAAGTCAATGGCTGCATACTAGGTACCAGGAGATGTGTTAATTTGCTCAAGCAATGAAACCACATCTGGTACAGCAGCTGCAAATGGAGTCACCACTTAGTTAAGC
Organism: Cheracebus regulus; assembly: GCA_963574635.1. NCBI lineage: Eukaryota > Metazoa > Chordata > Mammalia > Primates > Pitheciidae > Cheracebus > Cheracebus regulus. The sequence continues at coordinate 52,943 of CAUYQU010035495.1, forward strand.
TTATGATAATCCACTGTCAGTCTCCAAGATCCACCTGTCTTCTGCACAGGCCAAATGGGAGAGTTGAATAGGGATGCGGTGGGAATCATCATCTCTGCATCTTTGAAGTTCTTTATGGTGGCACTAATCTCTGCAATCCCTCAGGGATGCAATATTGTTTTTTTTATTTACTATTTTCCTAGGTAGAGGCAGCTCTAATGTCTTCCATTTGGCCTTTTCCACCATAATAGCCTTCACCCTATCAGTCAGGAAGCCAATGTGGGGGTTCTGCCAGCTGCTAAGTATGTCTACAACAATTATGCATTCTGGCAGTGGGAAAATGACCACAGGATTAGTCCAGAGACCCACTGGACCCACGGTAAGTTGGACCTGAGCTAAAACGCTATTAATTACCTGACCTACATAAGCCCCTACTTTAACTGGAGGACCATAGTGACATTTTGGGTCCCCTGGAATCAACATCAACTCAGAACCAGTGTCCAGTAGTCCCTGAAATGTGGAATCATTCCCCTTTCCCCAGTTCACAGTTACTCTGGTAAAAGGCCAGAGGTCTCTTTGGGGAAGGATGGGAGAAAAAGACTCACTGCACAAATTGACAGTAATGTAGTGGAGGTCCTTCCTCAAGGGGGCATAGCCTCCCTTCATTCAAGGGGTTCTGGGTCTGTAAACTGGTTCAAGTCTGGAAATTGATTGAGGGGCCATGATTCTGTTTTTATAATTCAAATTAGTCTGTTGTCCATTCAACCTAGAAGTTTTCCGCCTGTATAAATTAAGTATGAATGCAGAGGCTTCCTATCAATTTCACTTCTAGGAACACTGTGATTAATTAGCCAGTGACAGCTCTACACAAGTCAGACTATTCTTATTAGAAGTAGAGTACTTAGCATTTGTGGCTCTAATCATATTAAGCAGCCAACTCCAAAAACCCCAAAACCAAGAAAAGCACTCCATCCTTAGTATTCTGTTCCTCTAGAACCACTCCTGGTACCAAAATCTGTATTAGTCAGGGTTTTCTAGAGGGACAGAACTCTTATCCATCCTTTGTGCTATTGTAATACATTGTTACCACTTTTATGTCACACAGTCAATTAAGTGTTTACAAATAAGAACTTTATTATTTACAGCTACTTACGTATTTTCATCATTTCTGACACTCGTCTTTAGTTTTTGTAGATTCAAGTTTCTGTCTGCTGTCATACTCTTCTGTATGAAGAAGTTATACATATATATCATACTATCGTATTCTTCCATATGAGGAAATACACGTATATAGGAATTTATATACTATTAGTGTGTGTATATATATATATATTTTTATATATATACACACAATAAAAGCATATAAATTTATATATTTATATATATAAAATACATATATATACACACACTAATAGAATATAAATTCCATATATATACATACACACACACACACACACATATAGAACTTTATTAAGTATTAACTTACACAATCATATGGCCCCACAATAGGCTATCTGCAAGCTGAGGAGTAAGGAGAGCCAGTCTGAGTCCCAGAACTGAAAAACTTGGAGTCCAATGTTCAAGGGCAAGAAACATCCAGCATAAAAGAAAGATGTAGGCTGAGAGGCAAGGCCAGTCTCTCCTGTTCACATTTTTTCTGCCTATTTTATATTCACTGGTATTTGATTAGATTGTGCCCACCAGATTAAGGGTGGATCTTTCTTCCCTAGCCCACTGACATAAATGTTAATCTCTTTGACAACATACTCACAGACACACACAGGATCAGTACTTTGTATCCTTCAATCCAATCAGGTTGACACTCAGTATTAACCATCACACTGAATTTTATACCCAGTAAAAATATACTTTAAAAATGAAGACAGGAGAGATCCAAGATGGCCGATTAGCAACAGCTCAGGAATGTAGCTCCCAGTGAAAGCGCAGAGAACGAGTGGACGCCGCACTTTCCGACGAATTTTTGTTGCCCACAGACTGGGAGATTCCCGGCAGACGAGCCACACGGGTCGCCAGCGCGACTCTTTTGGCCGGCGCGGCTGTTTTGCCGGTGCTCCAGCGCGGCGCTTCCCAGTGCGTACTATACGGGACGGACGGTCTCAGGCTCGGCTGGTCCCATCCCCACAAGGAAAACAGCAATTGGAAGCCCTGAGGACTGAGAGATTCACAGCAAGCACAGCAAACCTGGGAAGGTCCGGCTCTGTAAGGAAGGGGCATCTGCCAAAGGAAAACTAAGAAACAGAAAAACTTCATCACCGGGAGCAGAGAGATCCAAGATGGCCACGTAGCTGCAGCTTGGGATTGTGGCTCCCGGTGAAAGCACAGAGAGCGAGTGGATGCTGCAATTGCAGATGAATTTTTGATGCCCACAGACTGGGAGATTCCCGGCGAAGGAGCCACACGGGTCGACAGCGCGACTCTTTTGGCCGGCGCGGCGCTTCTTGGTGCGGAGTGTACGGGACTGGTTACCCTTTTAGTCAGGCTCCGCTGGTCCCATCCCCACAAGGAGAACAGCAATTGGAAGCGCTGAGGACGGAGAAAGCACAGCTGAACCCGGGAAGGCCCAGCTCTGTGGGGAAGGGGCGCCCCCTGAAGGAAAACTAAGAAACATAAAAAACTTCATCACCAACAAGCCGGACATCCACTCAGAGACCCAATCTGAAAGTTGGCAATTACAAAGACAACAGGTGGATAAATCCACAAAAATGGGAAGAAACCAGTGCAAGAAGGCTGAGAACACCCAAAATCAGAATGCCTCTCCTCCTACCGGGGATCGCAGCTCCTCATCAGCAAGAGAAGAAGGCTTGACGGAGGATGAGTGTGATGAACTCACAGAATCAGGCTTCAGAAGGTGGATAATAAGAAACTTCTGTGAGCTAAAAGAA
>CAUYQU010035496.1:0-10925 GCA_963574635.1 Cheracebus regulus
TGTAAAGTACAACAGTTCAATATGTCATGTCAAATACCTTTCAATAAATTAAGATGACAAAACTCAGGGGAAAGAGGAGAAAGGGAGTTTAAAACCTCACACACCCAGCAATCCCATTACTGGGTATATATCCAAAAGATTGTAAATGGTCCTATTACAAAGACAGAGGCACATGTATGTTCATTGCAGCACTGTTTACAATAGCAAAGACTTGGAACCAACCCAAATGCCCATCAGTGATAGACTGGATAAGAAAATGTGGCATATAGACACCATTGAATACTATGCAGCCATAAAAAGGATGAGTCCATGTTCTTTGCAGGGCCATGGATGAATCTAGAAACCATCATTCTCAGCAAACTGACATAAGAACAGAAAACCAAACACTGCATGTTCTCACTCATAGTGGGTGTTGAACAATGAAAACACATGGACACAGGGAGGGGAACATCACACACTGGGGCCTGTTCAGGGGTAGGTGGGGGACTAGGGGAGGGATAGCAGAGGGTTGAGGGATTGGGGAGGGATAACATTAGGAGAAATACCTAACATAGGTGGCGGAAGGATGGATGCAGCAAACTACCATGGCATGTGTAAGCCTATGTAACAATCCTGCACGACCTGCACATGTACCCAGAACTTAAAGTATAATTTTTAAAAAATTAGAAAAGTGATCCTTAAAACAGACACAAAATGACCCAGAATTTGTGCTTTTGAGACTATAGCTTAAAGGAACTCTGACACACTTATAAGGAGATATGTACCATTATTTTATTAGCAAGATCCATAGTGGCCAAAAATTTCAAAGTGTAAATATCCACTAGAGCTGTAGATGAATCAAATGTGATATATTATATTATGAAATATTCTGCAGCAATTAAATAGAAAAAAACTCTTTATAAGTAGTTCTCCATAACAGTTTTGAATTAAAAAAAAATTTTTTTATCCTTGTGCTTAAAATCCAGAAAATCCTGTTTTACTCAAAACGGCAAAAGACTCTGAATGGCCTAGAGTCCCTATGTGAATTGGTACTATTACTTCTCTGATTTTACTCATTATGCAGTATGAACCAGCCACACTGTCCTCCTGGATGCCCCTAAATACACCAGGCACACTTCCACCTGACAGTTTTTGCATTGCTGTTCCCTCTGCCTGGAACATTCTTCCCAGCAAGTTCCCTCACCTTCCTCAAATCTTTACTCAAATTCCTCCTAATCAATAAGGCCTGTCCTAACCACTCAAATTAAAATTGCAACTCAACTCACTCCAACCTCTGAGCATCCCAAATTCCGTTCCTCATTTTTTTTTTCATAGCACTTATTTCAAACACATTCTATAATCCCATTTTTTTGGTTGTGTTTACTGTTTGCTGGCTGTCTCCTCTGGCTATGGCATAAACCTCAAGAGGTCTAGGATTTTGTTTCATCCACAGATGTTTCCTAAAATGTGACACATAGTAGGTCATGGAACATACAGAGCATACAGGAGAAAATCATTGAATGTCAACACTAAGGAAGTGATAGAATACATTGCTTATTACAGAATATGATGAAGGTATTTTAAAAGCATGAATAAAATCTGTATCTGGTGATTTCCAGAGGTTCATGATGGAGAAAGGATAAAGCAATATGTATCAGGCTGCTAACACTAGTTGCCTTGAGGAAGAGAAGAAAAAGTTGTAAAAATAATAAAAGATTATAAAATGGAAAAAACTTATAGTATAATATCAAGTAAAAAATATGGACTACAAAAATATATATTTATATATATGTATACATATATTTTATTACTATAGTATGTAAAAGTTTTAAATGGATATCACCAATGATTAGTAAACCAACTTGAACATAAAAATATTGATTAGGGTTCCACGGGCAAGTTTTGCCTCAGATTTCTTATTGTCCTAATGGGCTTTGTAATAAAGTAACATTTATAAAAAAAGAAAATAGAGAAACTTGACCTTTCATATTTTCACAAATGATGGCTAAAGGAGTATTTTTATTAATTTTTGAAGTAAAAAAGACTTCCTGTTTAATAAATCTTTTTACACAACAAATATATTCATTTCTAGAACATATCTGTCTTTCCTGAGCATTATTAAAGAAATAAGTGTTTCCCAAAATAAACTTCTAATGTACAGTATAAATCTGCCACTTGAGCTTATTAAGCATTGGTAACAGTAAAGGTAGATTCACTGAGTTTTCCTCTCAATGATATTATTCTACTATATTTTATACAAGTAAGATACTTTCTAATTAATTTTCAAGTAAATTTCTATAGTTTTTAAAAAAAAATATTTCAATGGGTTTTGGGGGAACAGGTAGTATTTGGTTACCTGAATATGTTCTTTGTGGTGATTTCTGAGTGCATCTTTTTCTTATGATTTTTTTGTAAAACAAAATCTTAAGACACTAGTGGAGCAAGTATTTTTAGCCCCATCTTACAGATGAAAAAGAGAGAAAGTTTGAATGACTACCCAGTGTCACTCAGCTAGTTAAATAGGAACTATGCCTAGTTACCCTGACTTCTACTTCAGTTCTTCCATTTTTGTCTGTAAAAATCTGGCAGTCACATTTTTACAGCAGCTTTAAAAAGTACTAATGAAATATTTTATCAAGACTCTCCTGTCTTCAGCTGAAGAGATCATTCATTAGTTGCCTTTCCTCTGGGTTAGAAGAAAAATTGGAGTTTATAACCACCAAATTATAGTCACCTCCAGCAGTCATCAATGATACTAAATACCAGTGTTTCAGACCATGTTCTTCCAAAATTCATTTGTCGAAATCCTAACCCCCAATATGATGGCATTAGGAGACAGGGACTTTGGGAGATGATTAGGTGATAAGAGTAGAGCCCTCATGAATGAGATTAGTGCCTGTCTAAACACAGGTCCAAGAGTCACGCTCTCCCGGGCCGCCACTGATCCGCGGTGGGCGAGAGACGGACATTCATGGTGAATGGGACCGCTGTTCTCATCCTGCCTGCGGGGGCCCCTTGCCTCTCCTCTCCCCGCCTGTGAAATTTAAAAAATTAAAATAATGTTTAAAAGATATTTAAAAAAAAAAAAAAAAAAAAAAAGATCCAAGACAGCATTTTTGTCCCTTTACTAGGTGAAGTTACATCCAAAAGACAGCAGTCTGTGAACCAGGAAGTGGGTCCCCACCACTGAAAATGCTTGCATCTTGATCTTGGACTTCCCAAATTCCAGAACAGTGAGAATTAAATGTTTGTTGCTTAAACAACTCAATCTATGGAATTCTTGTTATAGTAGCCTGGACTAGGACAATCAGGTTATTTTAAAGGCATCTACATCACTGGTTATAATTCATAACCACCAGTAGAATAAAAGTTGATAGCAAACTGAGTTGATAACACAACACGTGTTAACAATAAGTGGACCAAAATGGTTCTTATGGTAGTCAATAAAAGTTTTCACCTATTTATGTCAAAGATGCCCAATTGCTTTTTCATTTATTTTCTGTTTAAATTAATAAACATAAACATAAAATTTTCTTTTTTTTTTCAGAAGAAACTTACAGAGAGAACAAGTCACTGTGAACAGTTAGAAATAAAAGAATAAGAAAACACAAAAAGAATGAGAAAGTGTGATTAGAAAAGTTGTACTCATAGTGTTGTGTTGTCTTTAGAAAGAAACTGACCCACCTAACCTAGTCATTTTCTTACTTTTCCCTTTAGATGTGCTTGACTTGTGCTAATTCTTTACATTCTCATTTTCTACTGGTGAGAGCAGCCTACATTTTTCAGATGAATGACTTGTCATAGTCACTATCTGTGGCCATGTAAAGAATGAAGAAGTTTCTTCCTTCAGTGATAAAACTGTCACTACCAATTGACTGCATTACTACCATATGCACCTGTGCTCCACAAACTAAAAAGGAGAACAGAGATAGAGAAGCAATGGATTAACGGTAAGAAGAGAGCCATGAAATGCAATTTTATGACATAGTCAACAAACAGTATCCAGGATTTTTCTTATAATCTTCTAACACCAGAGAGAAATGTGGCACATTTCCCAATGTGTCTAGCCGACTTTTTATGCTTTGACAGCTGGATCACATTCCCGGGAGTTACCTACAGCACCACATTCTCACCAAAAAACAGAAAACTTTTCTTTCTGGGTAGTTAGGTTAAGGGAGTTTGTGCTAATCCTATGAAATAAAAGACATGTGAAAGCAAGAGGCCTGAGGGCTCCTGCAAATCAAGAACGATGAAGTGTCAGCTTTTAGCCCCAAGAAAATGTCACAGAAAGAACTTCTACCAAACTTAGACTTTTCAAAATGGCTGTAAAATTGCACTTTCTTGCCTACTTAACAACTCTCCTTGTACCACCCCCAGACACACGCATACATTATGAAAAGTTGGCAGCTGCTGTGGGTGGTGGTGGTGATCCTGGTGGTTGTTTTAGTGGAGCTGGTTTGTTCTGGTTTTGCTTTCATTTTATATCAAAAGCCAGACCTTTAAAATACTTTGACATTGCCCCTTACATCTTTAGGAACAAGATATGTACGTATATATGTTATAAAAATACACATTTAGTGGCCATTAAAAATAAAATTTGTGGATTATTGGGATGTACACTGATAGCAATAAATAATTTAACATTACTATTTTACGCATGACACATGGACACAGGGAGGGGAATATCACATAGCAAGCCTTGTCAAGGCATCGGGGGAAAGGGAAGGGAAAGCATTAGGACAAATGCCTAATGCATGTGTGGCTTAAAACCTAGATGAGGTGTTGATAGGTGCAGCAAACCACCATGGCACATGTATACATGTGCAACAAAACCTGCATATTCTACACATGTATCCAATAACTTAAATTAAAATTAAAAAATCATTCTGCATGAAGAAAGCAAATCTCAAAATGACTCTTATGGTAAGATTCCATCTCTGTAACAACCATGAAATAGCGCAATTATAGAAATAGAGAACAGATGAATGGTTGCCAGTGGTTAGAAATAGGAAAGGAGATGGGTATGGCCATAAAGAGGGGACACAACACAAGGGAGTCATACCGTGATGGCTCCGCTGAGTGTCTTGATGATTACGCAAAGTTACACATGTGACAAAATTGCATAGAGCTACACACACACACCTCCAATGATGATGCATGTATAACTGGTGAACTCTGAATAAACTCTGTATTGTGCCAATGTCCTGTTCTTAATGTTGATATTGCCCTGTGGTTGTGTGGAATGTTGGCAGGCTGTCTTTGTACATTTCTTTGTAACTGACTATGAATCCATAATTATTTCAAATTAAAAGTTTTTAAAAACTAATAAAACACCTTTGTTTCTAAAATATTAATATAAACTTTCTCCCTATGGGAAAGTAGACTATTCAGAATAAATTCTTCATTCTACAGTTTTCTCAATAAATACATATTTTTCTTGATCCATTTTATGACCAATTATTTGTCCATTTAATTTGCCAACAATTCACTTCTCAAACAGTAAATGCCTATGTAGTGAAATAAAATTATCAGGAGGAAAATTTACATTCATAATGACTGTTTACAGGTTTCTGAAATGTAGCTACACAAAAGTTATCAAGCCTAATGAACATAATAGTCATTCCACTCATACAAATAATGTGATTCTATTATTCTAACAGTTTATAGCCCCCTTAAAGGAACCAAGCATTGAGATTAAGAATGCCACAGACCATTCCACTGCCAGACATTTTTATCGACTAGGTTGGTGCCCTTTCAATACCAAATTGATGAGCAATCATGGTAGACAATCTTATTAAGCTAGTTTGCATATTTATGAAGACTCTGTAGCTTAATAAACTGTTACAGAGCAATGAAAGTTTATGGAGATCACTAGAAATGTCAGAATAGTACTCCAAAGACACAATAAAACTTAGCAATTCTCATTTAAATCCCAATCCATCTAAGATAAAAACCAGGGATTTTTTTTTCAGTATCCTTGGCTCATTCATCATGAAATTCAATTTTCTAATGTAGCATCATGTTTACCTAATATTGAGTTGACTATATTGAAGTCTTGCTATGGGCAAGGGTATAGATAACAAGTTTAAGGGATTTAAGTTTAATTTCATGAAAGTTGACTTCTACTGTCTTTAACAATAACATATAAAAGTTGATAAATAGCTAGGCATAGAGAGAAAGGGGAAATAGTAGCTAAGATTATAAGCAATACACCATACCAATAAAACTGTAACAATACTACTCCTAAAGCTAAAATATGATCACACTGTGGTTTGGAACTAGATAATAAATCAGATCCTCTTGTTTTAAGAAGATCATTTGTCAGCTTAGAGTTTATCTCTACAGTAATGACTATTATTGCTCCAACAAAAGTTATAGTAAAACTTTTAAATATATATCAACTAAAAGCAACTGATACATTTATAATCACAACAGCCTTTAAAAGGAAGCTTCTGTAAGGTACTTATGGGGCTCCAGTTATAGGCTAAACTTTTTTGTTCCAGTGATGGCATCCACCAACTTTTCCCCATTTCTGATTATGTTAGTCTCCTCCCTCTGTGAAGCATGAAGCGCTGGGACAACCTGGACCCATTTTTATAGCAGAGACATGATGGAAAAGATAAATACCTAAAGCTATACTGTAATTTCAGCCCATCACAGCATATACAGTTATTAAAATGATTTCTGCTAAAAGCAAATTATAAAATGTTTCTAAAATGTATTTTTTGTCCTTATTTAAGTAACAGAGGTTGTCTTTAAGAAAATTACAGTGGAATTAAAATCCTCGACTAGCCAACAAATTTAGATAAATAGATTTTCTATATTTGTTTGAATTTAGCTACTGTTTTGTATTTTATTACTATTTTTTATTTATTTACTTATTTTGAGATGGAGTTGCTCTGTCGCTCAGGCTGGAGTCCAGTGGTGCGATCTCTGCTCACTGCAACCTCCGCCTCCTGGGCTCAAGGGATACTCCTGCCTCAGCCTCCTGAGTAGCTGGGACTACAGGCATGTGCCACCACACCTGTCTAAATTTTTTTTTGCGTTTTTAGTAGAGACAAGGTTTCATCATGTTGGCCAGGATGATCTCGATCTCCTGAGATCTCCTGAACCTCGAGATCCACTCGCCTCGGCATCCCGTAGTGCCGGGATTACAGGCGCGAGCCAAAGTGCCCGGACTTTTTTTTTTTTTTGAGATGGAGTCTCACTCCTGTCGCCCAGGCTGGAGTGCAGTGGTGCAATCTCGGCTCACTGCAGCCTCCGCCTCAGTTCAAGCAATTCTCCTGCCTCAGTCTCCTGGGTAGCTGGGACTACAGGTGCGTGCCACCACGCCTGGCTGATTTTTTTGTATTTCTTTTTTCTTAGTAGTAGAGACGGGCTTTCACCATGTTGGCCAGGCTGGTCTCCAACTCCTGACCTTGTGATCCGCCCATCTTGGCCTCCCGAAGTGCTGGGATTACAGGTGTGAGCCACTGCACCCAGCCTAAGTGTTTTTTAAAGAGTATTTTCTGTATAGACCCAGACAAAAATATTTACACTTAAAATGCAAGGGGAAGGATAGCGGGGGGGGGATTGGGGAGAGATAACATTAGTCAAATACCTAATGTAGATGGCGGGGGTGGATGCAGTAAATGGCATGTGTATACCTACCTAACAATCCTGTACGTTCTGCACATGTACCCCAGAACTTAAAGTCTAATAAAAAAAAATTCAAGCTGCCTCAATCATATCTTTTTTTTTTTTGCATATTTGTATCTACCAATCAATGACTAATGTCTGAGATAGCTAAAGACAGAGAGAGAAAATTGGAGGTCTAAACCAGACAGAAAATAGGCTGCAGATTTTACATCCTTTACTTCAGTGCCAAATGAAATAATTTTTGAAAAGACTCGGCTTACAGTTACTATTAGAGAAGCTTTTCTCTTCTGTAACAGGCTTTCTTCGCCAAATCATGCCATCATGCCAGATTGACCTTTCAAAATATCAGCTACAGAAGGATCTATACTTCACTTCACATTCTTGTTTTTTAACTGGAATCAAAGTATTTCTTATTTCTTCTTTAATCATTTATAATCAAGTAAGCAAATTTAATACCTATAAAGTTAAATGTATTGTAAGACTAATACTTTCCATTTGGATCCTATTTAAAAGATTTAGGCCCTTTGGACTTCATTAAATCCCTTAAAAATTATTATTATAACACCCTTATAAGCTATACGATCCCAATATTTTGGTCTCAGTTTTACAGATGAAGAAATAGAGGCTCATAGAAATTAAATTGTTTCCCAAAATAACACAACTTATTAATGAACACTCACAATAAATCTTAGTATATAGATTTTTACACCTTTGGAGTGCTTATTGAGACATACAGTTTATAAATGCAATGGTAAATGAAGTCTACCCTAATTTGAAAAAAGCTTTTAAATTAAAACACAAAAGTCAATGGCATACATTACTTCTTTCCCTTTAAAACTCAGTTTGATAACCCTATATGCTGTTATTACTGTAACTGCAATATACTCTTAAATTTATCTTTAGTTAATTCAAAGTAGGAAATCTTTGAACAGACACATTTTTAATGACTTTAATTGATTTGGAAGCCAATTATGTCTTATTTTTAGTCTCCCACAGAGCCCAATTCTTAATAATCTTTTTGTGCAACTTAATCATTTGCATGAATCTTCTCTGACTTTTTAGAAACTAAATGTGTATGTTCTATGAAGGAAGTTTACACACATAACCTCAGAGGACACATCTACAGAGGTATCATCCATATACAAAAATTGTAGAGTTGTGTATTTATTAGGAAATATTTCTAAAAGGTGGTAGTCAAGTGGCTTGCTCTAACAAAATCCTTGTGATTTGACAATTTTCTAACATATGGAAATATAATGTGTCACGGAAGAGATGGCTTTTTCTGTTTCATACAAAGGAGACTTACAGATTAGCAGCAGTTCTCTAGAAACCAATTCTCTGTGGAATAGCTAGCCAAACAAGGAAACTGTATACAAAATTTTAAATATCTCTAAAATGAGAACTTCCAAAACTAAAAGGAAAAAGTGAAACAGGCAATAGATGTGACAAAGAGAGTTAATATCTTTTTAAAGAGCTTTTTTTAAGTGTAGAACATAATTTAAAAAGAAAAAGAATACAAATGGAAATATTTCAGGAAAAATTATTAAGGAGCTTGTGGAAAATGTTCAACCTCATTGGTATTCAAATAATTCTGTTGAATCTGTGGTAAAGTATGATAAAAGTGTACTGCTAATGGCATTATGAACTGGAAAAATTCTTTTGAAAAAGAACATGTACCTGGACCTGATCAGCTCACTCCTGGGACTATATCTTAGATGTGGCAAACATGTGAGGTCATTGGCTTATCCCCCAGCCCAACCGTTTCCTCCAGTGCTATCTTCTGGTCAGGTGTGGTTATATGTCATAGTTCTGGTCAAGAAATGAAAGAGTAAGTCTTCTAGGTGTACCTTTCCTTCTTCCTTTTCCTGCTTTGAATGGAAAAATGGTAGTTGTAGCTATTGCATTCACCTCCTGAACATAAGAGAAAACACAAAAATATTGTAGAGATATTGGCCTTGAAATCAGCGAACCACCAAATCAATGCCAATGGCCACCACATAACCTCCAAACTTGCTATGTATGAGAAACAATCTCTGGCACATTTGAGCCATGTACTGAAATGAGAAAGAATATGAGAAGAAAAGTGATGTGCTTAGGGCTACTTATAGCAGAAATGATTTTTCAAAATGAAAAAAGTAAAGCAACCCTACTAATTGGAAAATGTTTAGGAAATAGAGAGAGAAATCCAAGATGGCCAATTAGCAACAGCTCAGGAATGTAGCTCCCAGTGAAAGCGCAGAGAACGAGTGGATGCCACACTTTACGACGAATTTTTGTTGCCCACAGACTGGGAGATTCCCGGCAGAGGAGCCACACGGGCCCCAGCGTGGCACTTCTCGGTGCAGAGTATATGGGATGGACGGGCTCAGCTGGTCCCATCACCACAAGGAAAACAGCAATTGGAAGTGCTGAGGACTGAGAGTTTCACAGCAAGCACAGAAACCCGGGAAGGTCTGGCTCTGTGGGAAACGGGCGTCCAACAAAGGAAAACTAAGAAACAGAAAAAACTTCATCACTGGGCGGAGAGAGATCCAAATGGCCACGTAGCAGCAGCTCAGGATTGTAGCTCCCAGTGAAAGCGCAGGGAGTGGATGCCGCAATTGCACTCGAATTTTTGATGCCCACAAACTGGGAGATTTCCAGCGAAGGAGCCACACAAGTCACCAGCGCAACTCTTTTGGCTGGCGCGGCTGTTTTGTCAGCGCCCCAGCGCGGCGCTTCTCAGTGCAGAGTATACAGGACTGGGCGCCCTTTTAGTCGGGCTCCGCTGGTCCCATCCCCAAAAGGAGAACAGCAATTGGAAGCACTGAGGATTGAGAGCAAGCACAGCTGAACCCAGGAAGCACAGCAAGCACAGATGAACCTGGGAAGGCCCAGCTCTGTGGGGAAGTGGTGCCCACCAAAGGAAAACTAAGAAACAGAAAAAATTTCATAACCAACAAGCCGGACATCCACTCAGAGACCCAATCTGAAAGTCAGCAATTTCAAAGATGACAGGTGGATAAATCCACAAAAATGGAAAGAAACCAGTGCAAAAAGGCTGAGAACACCCGAAATCAGAATGCCTCTCCTCGTACAGGGGATTGCAGCTCCTCGTCAGCAAGAGAACAAGGCCTGATGGAGGATGAGTGTGATGAACTCACAGAATCAAGCTTCAGAAGGTGAATAATAAGAAACTTCTGTGAGCTAAAAGAACATGTTCTAACCCAATGCAAAGAAACTAAGAACCTTGAAAGAAGATTTAACGAAATGCTAACGAGAATGGACAACTTAGAGAGGAATATAAGTGAATTGATGGAGCTGAAAAA